>JAKSXO010000111.1:755000-835400 GCA_024509115.1 Crotalus helleri
TCTACCTACCTAGCTATCTCTATCAATCTACCTACCTACCTATCTGTATCTATCTATCTACCTACCTACCTAACTCTATCTATCTATCTACCTACCTACCTAGCTCTATCAATCTACCTACCTACCTATCTCTATCTATCTACCTACCTATCTCTATCTATAAATCTACCTACCTACCTATCTGTATCTATCTATTTACCTACCTACATATCTGTATCTATCTACCTACCTACCTACCTATCTGTATCTATCTATCTACCTACCTACCTATCTCTATCTATCAATCTACCTACCTACCTATCTGTATCTATCTATCTACCTATCTACCTATCTCTATCTATCTATCTACCTACCTACATATCTGTATCTATATATCTACCTACCTACCTATCTGTATCTATCTATCTACCTATCTACCTATCTCTATCTATCAATCTACCTACCTGCCTATCTCTATCTATCAATCTACCTACCTACCTATCTCTATCTATCTATCTACCTACCCACCTATCTGTATTTATCTATCTACCTACATACCTATCTGTATCTATCTACCTACCTATCTACCTATCTCTATCTATCTATCTACCTACCTACATATCTGTATCTATATATCTACCTACCTACCTATCTGTATCTATCTATCTAACTATCTACCTATCTCTATCTATCAATCTACCTACCTACCTATCTCTATCTATCAATCTACCTACCTACCTATCTCTATCTATCTATCTACCTACCCACCTATCTGTATTTATCTATCTACCTACCTATCTGTATCTACCTACCTACCTACCTACGTATCTCTATCTATCTATCTACCTACCTACCTATCTCTATCTATCAATCTACTTACCTACCTATCTCTATCTATCTATCTACCTACCCACCTATCTCTATCTATCAATCTACCTACCTACCTATCTGTATCTATCAATCTACCTACCTACCTATCTGTATCTATCTATCTACCTACCTACCTATCTCTATCTATCAATCTACCTACCTACCTATCTCTATCTATCTATCTACCTACCTATCTCTATCAATCTACCTACCTACCTATCTCTATCTATCTATCTACCTACCTACCTATCTCTATCTATCTTTCTACCTACCTAGCTATCTCTATCAATCTACCTACCTACCTATCTGTATCTATCTATCTACCTACCTACCTAACTCTATCTATCTATCTACCTACCTACCTAGCTCTATCAATCTACCTACCTACCTATCTCTATCTATCTACCTACCTATCTCTATCTATAAATCTACCTACCTACCTATCTGTATCTATCTATTTACCTACCTACATATCTGTATCTATCTACCTACCTACCTACCTATCTGTATCTATCTATCTACCTACCTACCTATCTCTATCTATCAATCTACCTACCTACCTATCTGTATCTATCTATCTACCTATCTACCTATCTCTATCTATCTATCTACCTACCTACATATCTGTATCTATATATCTACCTACCTACCTATCTGTATCTATCTATCTACCTATCTACCTATCTCTATCTATCAATCTACCTACCTGCCTATCTCTATCTATCAATCTACCTACCTACCTATCTCTATCTATCTATCTACCTACCCACCTATCTGTATTTATCTATCTACCTACATACCTATCTGTATCTATCTACCTACCTATCTACCTATCTCTATCTATCTATCTACCTACCTACATATCTGTATCTATATATCTACCTACCTACCTATCTGTATCTATCTATCTAACTATCTACCTATCTCTATCTATCAATCTACCTACCTACCTATCTCTATCTATCAATCTACCTACCTACCTATCTCTATCTATCTATCTACCTACCCACCTATCTGTATTTATCTATCTACCTACCTATCTGTATCTACCTACCTACCTACCTACGTATCTCTATCTATCTATCTACCTACCTACCTATCTCTATCTATCAATCTACTTACCTACCTATCTCTATCTATCTATCTACCTACCCACCTATCTCTATCTATCAATCTACCTACCTACCTATCTGTATCTATCAATCTACCTACCTACCTATCTGTATCTATCTATCTACCTACCTACCTATCTCTATCTATCAATATACCTACCTACCTATCTGTATCTATCTATCTACCTATCTACCTATCTCTATCTATCAATCTACCTACCTACCTATCTCTATCTATCTATCTACCTACCCACCTATCTGTATTTATCTATCTACCTACCTATCTGTATCTACTTACCTACCTACCTACGTATCTCTATCTATCTATCTACCTACCTACCTATCTCTATCTATCAATCTACCTACCTACCTATCTCTATCTATCTATCTATCTATCTACCTACCCAACTATCTGTATTTATCGATCTACCTACCTACCTATCTGTATCTATCTATCTACCTACCTACATATCTCTATCTATCTATCTACCTACCTACCTATCTCTATCTATCTATCTACCTACCTACCTATCTCTATCTATCTACCTACCTACCTACCTATCTCTATCTATCAATCTACCTACCTACCTATCTGTATCTATCTATCTACCTACCTACCTATTTGTATCTATCTATCTACCTACCTACCTATCTGTATCTATCTATCTACCTACCTACCTATCTCTATCTATCTATCTACCTACCTACCTATCTCTATCTATCAATCTACCTACCTACCTACCTATCACTATCTATCAATCTACCTACCTACCTATCTCTATCTATCTATCTATCTATCTATCTATCTATCTATCTATCTATCTATCTATCTACCTACCTACCTACCTATCTGTATCTATCTACCTACCTACCTATCTGTATCTATCTACCTACCTACCTATCTCTATCTATCTCCCTACCTACCTACCTATCTCTATCAATCTACCTACCTACCTATCTCTATCTATCTATCTACCTACCTACCTATCTCTATCTATCAATCTACCTACCTACCTACCTATCTCTATCTATCAATCTACCTACCTACCTATCTCTATCTATCTATCTATCTATCTATCTATCTATCTATCTATCTATCTATCTATCTATCTATCTATCTATCTATCTATCTATCTATCTATCTATCTGTATCTATCTACCTACCTACCTATCTGTATCTATCTACCTACCTACCTATCTCTATCTATCTCCCTACCTACCTACCTATCTCTATCAATCTACCTACCTACCTATCTCTATCTATCTACCTACCTACCTACCTACCTATCTCTATCTATCTATCTACCTACCTACCTATCTGTATCTATCTATCTATCTACCTACCTACCTATCTCTATCTATCAATCTACCTACCTACCTATCTCAATCTATCTATCTACCTACCCACCTATCTGTATTTATCTATCTACCTACCTATCTGTATCTACCTACCTACCTACGTATCTCTATCTATCTATCTATCTACCTACCTACCTATCTATCTATCTATCTACCTACCTATCTGTATCTATCAATCTACCTACCTACCTATCTGTATCTATCTATCTACCTACCTACATATCTCTATCTATCTATCTACCTACCTACCTATCTCTATCTATCTATCTACCTACCTACCTATCTCTATCTACCTACCTACCTACCCACCTATCTCTATCTATCAATCTACCTACCTACCTATCTGTATCTATCTATCTACCTACCTACCTATCTCTATCTATCAATCTACCTACCTACCTATCTCTATCTATCTACCTACCTATCTCTATCTATCTATCTACCTACCTACCTATCTGTATCTATCAATCTACCTACCTACCTGTCTCTATCTATCTATCTACCTATCTACCTATCTGTATCTATCTATCTACCTACCTACCTATCTGTATCTATCTATCTACCTACCTACCTATCTCTATCTATCTATCTACCTACCTACCTATCTCTATCAATCTACCTACCTACCTATCTCTATCTATCTACCTACCTACCTACCTATCTCTATCTATCAATCTACCTACCTACCTATCTGTATCTATCTATCTACCTACCTACCTATCTGTATCTATCTATCTACCTACCTACCTATCTCTATCTATCTATCTACCTACCTACCTATCTCTATCTATCTACCTACCTACCTACCTATCTCTATCTATCAATCTACCTACCTACCTATCTCTATCTATCTACCTACCTACCTATCTCTATCTATCAATCTACCTACCTACCTATCTGTATCTATCTATCTACCTACCTACATATCTCTATCTATCTATCTATCTACCTACCTACCTATCTCTATCTATCTATCTACCTACCTACCTATCTCTATCTACCTACCTACCTACCTATCTCTATCTATCAATCTACCTACCTACCTATCTGTATCTATCTATCTACCTACCTACCTATCTGTATCTATCTATCTACCTACCTACCTATCTCTATCTATCTATCTACCTACCTACCTATATCTATCTATCTATCTATCTACCTACCTACCTATCTCTATCTATCAATCTACCTACCTACCTATCTCTATCTATCTATCTACCTACCTACCTATCTCTATCTATCTATCTATCTATCTATCTATCTATCTATCTATCTATCTATCTATCTATCTATCTATCTATCTATCTACCTACCTACCTATCTGTATCTATCTATCTACCTACCTACCTATCTCTATCTATCAATCTACCTACCTACCTATCTCTATCTATCTATCTACCTACCTACCTACCTATCTGTATCTATCTATCTACCTACCTACCTATCTGTATCTATCTACCTACCTACCTATCTCTATCTATCACCCTACCTACCTACCTATCTCTATTAATCTACCTACCTACCTATCTCTATCTATCTACCTACCTACCTACCTATCTCTATCTATCAATCTACCTACCTACCTATCTGTATCTATCTATCTACCTACCTACCTATCTGTATCTATCTATCTACCTACCTACCTATCTCTAGCTATCTATCTACCTACCTACCTATCTGCATCTATCAATCTACCTACCTACCTATCTCTATCTATCTATCTACCTACCTACCTATCTCTATCAATCTACATACCTACCTACCTATTTCTATCTATCTACCTACCTACCTATCTCTATCTATCAATCTACCTACCTACCTATCTCTATCTATCAATCTACCTACCTACCTATCTCTATCTATCTATCTACCTACCTACCTATCTCTATCTATCTACCTACCTACCGATCTCTATCTATCTATCTACCTACCTACATATCTGTATCTATATATCTACCTACCTACCTATCTGTATCTATCTATCTACCTATCTACCTATATCTATCAATCTACCTACCTACCTATCTCTATCAATCTATCTACCTACCCACCTATCTGTATTTATCTATCTACCTACATAGCTATCTGTATCTATCTATCTACCTATCTACCTATCTCTATCTATATATCTACCTACCTACATATCTGTATCTATATATCTACCTACCTACCTACCTACCTATCTGTATCTATCTATCTACCTATCTACCTATCTCTATCTATCAATCTACCTACCTACCTATCTATCAATCTACCTATCTACCTATCTCTATCTATCTACCTACCTACCTATCTCTATCTATCAATCTACCTACCTACCTATCTGTATCTATCTATCTACCTACCTACCTATCTGTATCTATCTATCTACCTACCTACCTATCTGTATCTATCAATATACCTACCTACCTATCTGTATCTATCTATCTACCTATCTACCTATCTCTATCTATCAATCTACCTACCTACCTATCTCTATCTATCTATCTACCTACCCACCTATCTGTATTTATCTATCTACCTACCTATCTGTATCTACCTACCTACCTACCTATGTATCTCTATCTATCTATCTACCTACCTACCTATCTCTATCTATCAATCTACCTACCTATCTCTATCTATCTATCTACCTACCCACCTATCTGTATTTATCGATCTACCTACCTTCCTATCTGTATCTATCTATCTACCTACCTACATATCTCTATCTATCTATCTACCTACCTACCTATCTCTATCTATCTATCTATCTATCTATCTACCTACCTACCTATCTCTATCTATCTACCTACCTACCTACCTATCTCTATCTATCAATCTACCTACCTACCTATCTGTATCTATCTATCTCCTACCTACCTATCTGTATCTATCTATCTACCTACCTACCTATCTGTATCTATCTATCTACCTACCTACCTATCTCTATCTATCAATCTACCTACCTACCTATCTCTATCTATCAATATACCTACCTACCTATCTCTATCTATCTATCTACCTACCTACCTATCTCTATCTATCTATCTACCTACCTACCTATCTCTATCTATCTACCTACCTACCTATCTCTATCTATCAATCTACCTACCTACCTATCTGTATCTATCTATCTACCTACCTACCTATCTCTATCTATCTATCTACCTACCTACCTATCTGTATCTATCTATCTACCTACCTACCTATCTGTATCTATCTACCTACCTACCTACCTATCTGTATCTATCTATCTACCTACCTACCTATCTCTATCTATCAATCTACCTACCAACCTATCTCTATCTATCTATCTACCTACCTACCTATCTGTATCTATCTATCTACCTACCTACCTATCTGTATCTATCAATCTACCTACCTACCTATCTGTATCTATCTACCTACCTACCTATCTCTATCTATCAATATACCTACCTACCTATCTGTATCTATCTATCTACCTATCTACCTATCTCTATCTATCAATCTACCTACCTACCTATCTCTATCTATCTATCTACCTACCCACCTATCTGTATTTATCTATCTACCTACCTATCTGTATCTACCTACCTACCTACCTACGTATCTCTATCTATCTATCTACCTACCTACCTATCTCTATCTATCAATCTACCTACCTACCTACCTATCTCTATCTATCTATCTACCTACCCACCTATCTGTATTTATCGATCTACCCACCTTCCTATCTGTATCTATCTATCTACCTACCTACCTATCTCTATCTATCTATCTACCTACCTACCTATCTCTATCTATCTACCTACCTACCTACCTATCTCTATCTATCAATCTACCTACCTACCTATCTTTATCTATCTATCTACCTACCTACCTATCTCTATCTATCTATCTACCTACCTACCTATCTGTATCTATCTATCTACCTACCTACCTATCTCTATCTATCAATCTACCTACCTACCTATCTCTATCTATCAATCTACCTATCTACCTATCTCTATCTATCTATCTACCTACCTACCTATCTGTATCTATCTATCTACCTACCTACCTATCTGTATCTATCTATCTACCTACCTACCTATCTCTATCAATCTACCTACCTACCTATCTCTATCTATCTACCTACCTACCTACCTACCTATCTCTATCTATCAATCTACCTACCTACCTATCTCTATCTATCAATATACCTACCTACCTATCTGTATCTATCTATCTACCTATCTACCTATCTCTATCTATCAATCTACCTACCTACCTATCTCTATCTATCTATCTACCTACCCACCTATCTGTATTTATCTATCTACCTACCTATCTGTATCTACCTACCTACCTACCTATGTATCTCTATCTATCTATCTACCTACCTACCTATCTCTATCTATCAATCTACCTACCTACCTATCTCTATCTATCTATCTACCTACCCACCTATCTGTATTTATCGATCTACCTACCTTCCTATCTGTATCTATCTACCTACCTACATATCTCTATCTATCTATCTACCTACCTACCTATCTCTATCTATCTATCTATCTACCTACCTACCTATCTCTATCTATCTACCTACCTACCTATCTCTATCAATCAATCTACCTACCTACCTATCTGTATCTATCTATCTACCTACCTACCTATCTCTATCTATCTATCTACCTACCTACCTATCTCTATCTATCTATCTACCTACCTACCTATCTCTATCTATCTATCTACCTACCTACATATCTGTATCTATATATCTACCTACCTACCTATCTGTATCTATCTATCTACCTATCTACCTATATCTATCAATCTACCTACCTACCTATCTCTATCTATCTATCTACCTACCCACCTATCTGTATTTATCTATCTACCTACATAGCTATCTGTATCTATCTATCTACCTATCTACCTATCTCTATCTATATATCTACCTACCTACATATCTGTATCTATATATCTACCTACCTACCTACCTACCTATCTGTATCTATCTATCTACCTATCTACCTATCTCTATCTATCAATCTACCTACCTACCTATCTATCAATCTACCTATCTACCTATCTCTATCTATCTACCTACCTACCTATCTCTACCTATCAATCTACCTACCTACCTATCTGTATCTATCTATCTACCTACCTACCTATCTGTATCTATCTATCTACCTACCTACCTATCTGTATCTATCAATCTACCTACCTACCTATCTGTATCTATCTACCTACCTACCTATCTCTATCTATCAATATACCTACCTACCTATCTGTATCTATCTATCTACCTATCTACCTATCTCTATCTATCAATCTACCTACCTACCTATCTCTATCTATCTATCTACCTACCCACCTATCTGTATTTATCTATCTACCTACCTATCTGTATCTACCTACCTACCTACCTATGTATCTCTATCTATCTATCTACCTACCTACCTATCTCTATCTATCAATCTACCTACCTATCTCTATCTATCTATCTACCTACCCACCTATCTGTATTTATCGATCTACCTACCTTCCTATCTGTATCTATCTATCTACCTACCTACATATCTCTATCTATCTATCTACCTACCTACCTATCTCTATCTATCTATCTATCTATCTATCTATCTATCTATCTACCTACCTACCTATCTCTATCTATCTACCTACCTACCTAACTATCTCTATCTATCAATCTACCTACCTACCTATCTGTATCAATCTATCTACCTACCTACCTATCTGTATCTATCTATCTACCTACCTACCTATCTGTATCTATCTATCTACCTACCTACCTATCTCTATCTATCAATCTACCTACCTACCTATCTCTATCTATCAATATACCTACCTACCTATCTCTATCTATCAATCTACCTACCTACCTATCTCTATCTATCTATCTACCTACCTACCTATCTGTATCTATCTATCTACCTAGCTACCTATCTGTATCTATCTATCTACCTACCTACCTATCTCTATCTATCTATCTACCTACCCACCTATCTGTATTTATCGATCTACCTACCTTCCTATCTGTATCTATGAATCTACCTACCTACATATCTCTATCTATCTATCTACCTACCTACCTATCTCTATCTATCTATCTACCTACCTACCTATCTCTATCTATCTACCTACCTATCTACCTATCTCTATCTATCAATCTACCTACCTACCTATCTGTATCTATCTATCTACCTACCTACCTATCTGTATCTATCTATCTACCTACCTACCTATCTGTATCTATCTATCTACATACCTACCTATCTCTATCTATCAATCTACCTACCTACCTATCTCTATCTATCAATATACCTACCTACCTATCTCTATCTATCAATCTACCTACCTACCTATCTCTATCTATCTATCTACCTACCTACCTATCTGTATCTATCTATCTACCTAGCTACCTATCTGTATCTATCTATCTACCTACCTACCTATCTCTATCTATCTATCTACCTACCTACCTATCTCTATCAATCTACCTACCTACCTATCTCTATCTATCTACCTACCTACCTACCTATCTCTATCTATCAATCTACCTACCTACCTATCTGTATCTATCTATCTACCTACCTACCTATCTGTATCTATCTACCTACCTACCTACCTACCTATCTGTATCTATCTATCTACCTACCTACCTATCTCTATCTATCAATCTACCTACCTACCTATCTCTATCTATCTATCTACCTACCTACCTATCTGTATCTATCTATCTACCTACCTACCTATCTGTATCTATCAATCTACCTACCTACCTATCTGTATCTATCTATCTACCTACCTACCTATCTCTATCTATCAATATACCTACCTACCTATCTGTATCTATCTATCTACCTATCTACCTATCTCTATCTATCAATCTACCAACCTACCTATCTCTATCTATCTATCTACCTACCCACCTATCTGTATTTATCTATCTACCTACCTATCTGTATCTACCTACCTACCTACCTACCTACGTATCTCTATCTATCTATCTATCTACCTACCTACCTATCTCTATCTATCAATCTACCAACATACCTATCTGTATCTATCTATCTACCTACCTACCTATCTCTATCTATCTATCTACCTACCTACCTATCTCTATCAATCTACCTACCTACGTATCTCTATCTATCTATCTACCTACCTACCTATCTCTATCTACCAATCTACCTACCTACCTATCTCTATCTATCTATCTACCTACCCACCTATCTGTATTTATCGATCTACCTACCTACCTATCTGTATCTATCTATCTACCTACCTACCTATCTCTATCTATCAATCTACCTACCTACCTATCTGTATCTATCTATCTACCTACCTACATATCTCTATCTATCTATCTATCTACCTACCTACCTATCTCTATCTATCTATCTACCTACCTACCTATCTCTATCTATCTACCTACCTACCTACCAATCTCTATCTATCAATCTACCTACCTACCTATCTGTATCTATCTATCTATCTACCTACCTATCTGTATCTATCTATCTATCTATCTACCTACCTACCTATCTCTATCTATCTATCTATCTACCTACCTACCTATCTCTATCTATCAATCTACCTACCTACCTATCTCTATCTATCTATCTACCTACCTACCTATCTCTATCTATCTATCTATCTACCTACCTACCTATCTGTATCTATCTACCTACCTACCTACCTATCTGTATCTATCTATCTACCTACCTACCTATCTCTATCTATCAATCTACCTACCTACCTATCTCTATCTATCTATCTACCTACCCACCTATCTGTATTTATCGATCTACCTACCTACCTATCTCTATCAATCTACCTACCTACCTATCTCTATCTATCTACCTACCTACCTACCTACCTATCTCTATCTATCAATCTACCTACCTACCTATCTGTATCTATCTATCTACCTACCTACCTATCTGTATCTATCTACCTACCTACCTACCTATCTGTATCTATCTATCTACCTACCTACCTATCTCTATCTATCAATCTACCTACCTACCTATCTCTATCTATCTATCTACCTACCTACCTATCTGTATCTATCTACCTACCTACCTACCAACCTATCTGTATCTATCAATCTACCTACCTACCTATCTGTATCTATCTACCTACCTACCTATCTCTATCTATCAATATACCTATCTACCTATCTGTATCTATCTATCTACCTATCTACCTATCTCTATCTATCAATCTACCTACCTACCTATCTCTATCTATCTATCTACCTACCCACCTATCTGTATTTATCTATCTACCTACCTATCTGTATCTACCTACCTACCTACCTACGTATCTCTATCTATCTATCTACCTACCTACCTATCTCTATCTATCAATCTACCTTCCTACCTACCTATCTCTATCTATCTATCTACCTACCCACCTATCTGTATTTATCGATCTACCTACCTTCCTATCTGTATCTATCTATCTACCTACCTACATATCTCTATCTATCTATCTACCTACCTACCTATCTCTATCTATCTATCTACCTACCTACCTATCTCTATCTATCTACCTACCTACCTACCTACCTATCTCTATCTATCAATCTACCTACCTACCTATCTGTATCTATCTATCTACCTACCTACCTATCTCTATCTATCTATCTACCTACCTACCTATCTGTATCTATCTATCTACCTACCTACCTATCTGTATCTATCTACCTACCTACCTACCTACCTATCTGTATCTATCTATCTACCTACCTACCTATCTCTATCTATCAATCTACCTACCTACCTATCTCTATCTATCTATCTACCTACCTACCTATCTGTAAATATCTATCTACCTACCTACCTATCTGTATCTATCAATCTACCTACCTACCTATCTGTATCTATCTACCTACCTACCTATCTCTATCTATCAATATACCTACCTACCTATCTGTATCTATCTATCTACCTATCTACCTATCTCTATCTATCAATCTACCTACCTACCTATCTCTATCTATCTATCTACCTACCCACCTATCTGTATTTATCTATCTACCTACCTATCTGTATCTACCTACCTACCTACCTACGTATCTCTATCTATCTATCTACCTACCTACCTATCTCTATCTATCAATCTACCTACCTACCTACCTATCTCTATCTATCTATCTACCTACCCACCTATCTGTATTTATCGATCTACCCACCTTCCTATCTGTATCTATCTATATACCTACCTACATATCTCTATCTATCTATCTACCTACCTACCTATCTCTATCTATCTATCTACCTACCTACCTATCTCTATATATCTACCTACCTACCTACCTATCTCTATCTATCAATCTACCTACCTACCTATCTTTATCTATCTATCTACCTACCTACCTATCTCTATCTATCTATCTACCTACCTACCTATCTGTATCTATCTATCTACCTACCTACCTATCTCTATCTATCAATCTACCTACCTACCTATCTCTATCTATCAATCTACCTACCTACCTATCTCTATCTATCTATCTACCTACCTACCTATCTGTATCTATCTATCTACCTACCTACCTATCTGTATCTATCTATCTACCTACCTACCTATCTCTATCAATCTACCTACCTACCTATCTCTATCTATCTACCTACCTACCTACCTATCTCTATCTATCAATCTACCTACCTATCTCTATCTATCAATATACCCACCTACCTATCTGTATCTATCTATCTACCTATCTACCTATCTCTATCTATCAATCTACCAACCTACCTATCTCTATCTATCTATATACCTACCCACCTATCTGTTTTATCTATCTACCTACCTATCTGTATCTACCTAACCTACCTATGTATCTCTATCTATCTATCTACCTACCTACCTATCTCTATCTATCAATCTACCTACCTACCTATCTGTATCTATCTATCTACCTACCTACCTATCTCTATCTATCTATCTACCTACCTACCTATCTCTATCAATCTACCTACCTACGTATCTCTATCTATCTATCTACCTACCTACCTATCTCTATCTATCAATCTACCTACCTACCTATCTCTATCTATCTATCTACCTACCCACCTATCTGTATTTATCGATCTACCTACCTACCTATCTGTATCTATCTATCTACCTACCTACATATCTCTATCTATCTATCTACCTACCTACCTATCTCTATCTATCTACTACCTACCTATCTCTATCTATCAATCTACCTACCTACCTATCTGTATCTATCTATCTACCTACCTACCTATCTGTATCTATCTACCTACCTACCTATCTGTATCTATCTATCTACCTACCTACCTATCTGTATCTATCTATCTATCTACCTACCTACCTATCTCTATCTATCAATCTACCTACCTACCTATCTCTATCTATCAATCTACCTACCTACCTATCTCTATCTATCTACCTACCTACCTACCTATCTGTATCTATCTATCTACCTACCTACCTATCTGTATCTATCTATCTACCTACCTATCTCTATCTATCTATCTATCTACCTACCTATCTCTATCAAGCTACCTACTTACCTATCTCTATCTATCAATCTACCTACCTACCTATCTCTATCTATCAATCTACCTACCTACCTATCTGTATCTATCTATCTACCTACCTACCTATCTGCATCTATCTACCTACCTACCTACCTACCTACCTATCTGTATCTATCTATCTACCTACCTACCTATCTCTATCTATCAATCTACCTACCTACCTATCTCTATCTATCTATCTACCTACCTACCTATCTGTATCTATCTATCTACCTACCTACCTATCTGTATCTATCAATCTACCTACTTACCTATCTGTATCTATCTATCTACCTACCTACCTATCTCTATCTATCAATATACCTACCTACCTATCTGTATCTATCTATCTACCTATCTACCTATCTCTATCTATCAATCTACCTACCTACCTATCTCTATCTATCTATCTACCTACCCACCTATCTGTATTTATCTATCTACCTACCTATCTGTATCTACCTACCTACCTACCTACCTATCTGTATCTATCTATCTACCTACCTACCTATCTCTATCTATCAATCTACCTACCTACCTATCTCTATCTATCTATCTACCTACCTACCTATCTGTATCTATCTATCTACCTACCTACCTATCTGTATCTATCTACCTACCTACCTATCTGTATCTATCAATCTACCTACCTACCTATCTGTATCTATCTACCTACCTACCTATCTCTATCTATCAATATACCTATCTACCTATCTGTATCTATCTATCTACCTATCTACCTATCTCTATCTATCAATCTACCTACCTACCTATCTCTATCTATCTATCTACCTACCCACCTATCTGTATTTATCTATCTACCTACCTATCTGTATCTACCTACCTACCTACCTACGTATCTCTATCTATCTATCTACCTACCTACCTATCTCTATCTATCAATCTACCTTCCTACCTACCTATCTCTATCTATCTATCTACCTACCCACCTATCTGTATTTATCGATCTACCTACCTTCCTATCTGTATCTATCTATCTACCTACCTACATATCTCTATCTATCTATCTACCTACCTACCTATCTCTATCTATCTATCTACCTACCTACCTATCTCTATCTATCTACCTACCTACCTACCTATCTCTATCTATCAATCTACCTACCTACCTATCTGTATCTATCCATCTACCTACCTACCTATCTCTATCTATCTATCTACCTACCTACCTATCTGTATCTATCTATCTACCTACCTACCTATCTGTATCTATCTACCTACCTACCTACCTACCTATCTGTATCTATCTATCTACCTACCTACCTATCTCTATCTATCAATCTACCTACCTACCTATCTCTATCTATCTATCTACCTACCTACCTATCTGTAAATATCTATCTACCTACCTACCTATCTGTATCTATCAATCTACCTACCTACCTATCTGTATCTATCTACCTACCTACCTATCTCTATCTATCAATATACCTACCTACCTATCTGTATCTATCTATCTACCTATCTACCTATCTCTATCTATCAATCTACCTACCTACCTATCTCTATCTATCTATCTACCTACCCACCTATCTGTATTTATCTATCTACCTACCTATCTGTATCTACCTACCTACCTACCTACGTATCTCTATCTATCTATCTACCTACCTACCTATCTCTATCTATCAATCTACCTACCTACCTACCTATCTCTATCTATCTATCTACCTACCCACCTATCTGTATTTATCGATCTACCCACCTTCCTATCTGTATCTATCTATATACCTACCTACATATCGCTATCTATCTATCTACCTACCTACCTATCTCTATCTATCTATCTACCTACCTACCTATCTCTATATATCTACCTACCTACCTACCTATCTCTATCTATCAATCTACCTACCTACCTATCTTTATCTATCTATCTACCTACCTACCTATCTCTATCTATCTATCTACCTACCTACCTATCTGTATCTATCTATCTACCTACCTACCTATCTCTATCTATCAATCTACCTACCTACCTATCTCTATCTATCAATCTACCTACCTACCTATCTCTATCTATCTATCTACCTACCTACCTATCTGTATCTATCTATCTACCTACCTACCTATCTGTATCTATCTATCTACCTACCTACCTATCTCTATCAATCTACCTACCTACCTATCTCTATCTATCTACCTACCTACCTACCTATCTCTATCTATCAATCTACCTACCTATCTCTATCTATCAATATACCCACCTACCTATCTGTATCTATCTATCTACCTATCTACCTATCTCTATCTATCAATCTACCAACCTACCTATCTCTATCTATCTATATACCTACCCACCTATCTGTTTTATCTATCTACCTACCTATCTGTATCTACCTAACCTACCTATGTATCTCTATCTATCTATCTACCTACCTACCTATCTCTATCTATCAATCTACCTACCTACCTATCTGTATCTATCTATCTACCTACCTACCTATCTCTATCTATCTATCTACCTACCTACCTATCTCTATCAATCTACCTACCTACGTATCTCTATCTATCTATCTACCTACCTACCTATCTCTATCTATCAATCTACCTACCTACCTATCTCTATCTATCTATCTACCTACCCACCTATCTGTATTTATCGATCTACCTACCTACCTATCTGTATCTATCTATCTACCTACCTACATATCTCTATCTATCTATCTACCTACCTACCTATCTCTATCTATCTACTACCTACCTATCTCTATCTATCAATCTACCTACCTACCTATCTGTATCTATCTATCTACCTACCTACCTATCTGTATCTATCTACCTACCTACCTATCTGTATCTATCTATCTACCTACCTACCTATCTGTATCTATCTATCTATCTACCTACCTACCTATCTCTATCTATCAATCTACCTACCTACCTATCTCTATCTATCAATCTACCTACCTACCTATCTCTATCTATCTACCTACCTACCTACCTATCTGTATCTATCTATCTACCTACCTACCTATCTGTATCTATCTATCTACCTACCTATCTCTATCTATCTATCTATCTACCTACCTATCTCTATCAAGCTACCTACTTACCTATCTCTATCTATCAATCTACCTACCTACCTATCTCTATCTATCAATCTACCTACCTACCTATCTGTATCTATCTATCTACCTACCTACCTATCTGCATCTATCTACCTACCTACCTACCTACCTATCTGTATCTATCTATCTACCTACCTACCTATCTCTATCTATCAATCTACCTACCTACCTATCTCTATCTATCTATCTACCTACCTACCTATCTGTATCTATCTATCTACCTACCTACCTATCTGTATCTATCAATCTACCTACCTACCTATCTGTATCTATCTATCTACCTACCTACCTATCTCTATCTATCAATATACCTACCTACCTATCTGTATCTATCTATCTACCTATCTACCTATCTCTATCTATCAATCTACCTACCTACCTATCTCTATCTATCTATCTACCTACCCACCTATCTGTATTTATCTATCTACCTACCTATCTGTATCTACCTACCTACCTACCTACCTATCTGTATCTATCTATCTACCTACCTACCTATCTCTATCTATCAATCTACCTACCTACCTATCTCTATCTATCTATCTACCTACCTACCTATCTGTATCTATCTATCTACCTACCTACCTATCTGTATCTATCAATCTACCTACCTACCTATCTGTATCTATCTATCTACCTACCTACCTATCTCTATCTATCAATATACCTACCTACCTATCTGTATCTATCTATCTACCTATCTACCTATCTCTATCTATCTATCTACCTACCTACCTATCTCTATCTATCAATCTACCTACCTACCTATCTGTATCTATCTATCTACCTACCTACCTATCTCTATCTATCTATCTACCTACCTACCTATCTCTATCAATCTACCTACCTACGTATCTCTATCTATCTATCTACCTACCTACCTATCTCTATCTATCAATCTACCTACCTACCTATCTCTATCTATCTATCTACCTACCCACCTATCTGTATTTATCGATCTACCTACCTACCTATCTGTATCTATCTATCTACCTACCTACATATCTCTATCTATCTATCTACCTACCTACCTATCTCTATCTATCTACCTACCTACCTATCTCTATCTATCAATCTACCTACCTACCTATCTGTATCTATCTATCTACCTACCTACCTATCTGTATCTATCTACCTACCTACCTATATGTATCTATCTATCTACCTACCTACCTATATCTATCTATCTATCTACCTACCTACCTATCTCTATCTATCAATCTACCTACCTACCTATCTCTATCTATCAATCTACCTACCTACCTATCTCTATCTATCTACCTACGTACCTACCTATCTGTATCTATCTATCTACCTACCTACCTATCTGTATCTATCTATCTACCTACCTATCTCTATCTATCTATCTACCTACCTACCTATCTCTATCAAGCTACCTACTTACCTATCTCTATCTATCAATCTACCTACCTACCTATCTCTATCTATCAATCTACCTACCTACCTATCTGTATCTATCTATCTACCTACCTACCTATCTGCATCTATCTACCTACCTACCTACCTACCTACCTATCTGTATCTATCTATCTACCTACCTACCTATCTGTATCTATCAATCTACCTACCTACCTATCTCTATCTATCTATCTACCTACCTACCTATCTGTATCTATCTATCTACCTACCTACCTATCTGTATCTATCAATCTACCTACCTACCTATCTGTATCTATCTATCTACCTACCTACCTATCTCTATCTATCAATATACCTACCTACCTATCTGTATCTATCTATCTACCTATCTACCTATCTCTATCTATCAATCTACCTACCTACCTATCTCTATGTATCTATCTACCTACCCACCTATCTGTATTTATCTATCTACCTACCTATCTGTATCTACCTACCTACCTACCTACGTATCTCTATCTATCTATGTACCTACCTACCTATCTCTATCTATCAATCTACCTACCTACCTATCTCTATCTATCTATCTACCTACCTACCTACCTACCTATCTGTATCTATCTATCTACCTACCTACCTATCTGTATCTATCAATCTACCTACCTACCTATCTGTATCTATCTATCTACCTACCTACCTATCTCTATCTATCAATATACCTACCTACCTATCTGTATCTATCTATCTACTTATCTACCTATCTCTATCTATCAATCTACCTACCTACCTACCTCTATCTATCTACCTACCCACCTATCTGTATTTATCTATCTACCTACCTATCTGTATCTACCTACCTACCTACCTACGTATCTCTATCTATCTATGTACCTACCTACCTATCTCTATCTATCAATCTACCTACCTACCTATCTCTATCTATCTATCTACCTACCTACCTACCTACCTATCTGTATCTATCTATCTACCTACCTACCTATCTGTATCTACCTACCTACCTACCTACCTATCTGTATCTATCTATCTACCTACCTACCTATCTCTATCTATCAATCTACCTACCTACCTATCTCTATCTATCTATCTACCTACCTACCTATCTGTATCTATCTATCTACCTACCTACCTATCTGTATCTATCAATCTACCTACCTACCTATCTGTATCTATCTATCTACCTACCTACCTATCTCTATCTATCAATATACCTACCTACCTATCTGTATCTATCTATCTACCTATCTACCTATCTCTATCTATCTATCTACCTACCTACCTATCTCTATCTATCAATCTACCTACCTACCTATCTGTATCTATCTATCTACCTACCTACCTATCTCTATCTATCTATCTACCTACCTACCTATCTCTATCAATCTACCTACCTACGTATCTCTATCTATCTATCTACCTACCTACCTATCTCTATCTATCAATCTACCTACCTACCTATCTCTATCTATCTATCTACCTACCCACCTATCTGTATTTATCGATCTACCTACCTACCTGTATCTATCTATCTACCTACCTACATATCTCTATCTATCTATCTACCTACCTACCTATCTCTATCTATCTACCTACCTACCTATCTCTATCTATCAATCTACCTACCTACCTATCTGTATCTATCTATCTACCTACCTACCTATCTGTATCTATCTACCTACCTACCTATATGTATCTATCTATCTACCTACCTACCTATATCTATCTATCTATCTACCTACCTACCTATCTCTATCTATCAATCTACCTACCTACCTATCTCTATCTATCAATCTACCTACCTACCTATCTCTATCTATCTACCTACGTACCTACCTATCTGTATCTATCTATCTACCTACCTACCTATCTGTATCTATCTATCTACCTACCTATCTCTATCTATCTATCTACCTACCTACCTATCTCTATCAAGCTACCTACTTACCTATCTCTATCTATCAATCTACCTACCTACCTATCTCTATCTATCAATCTACCTACCTACCTATCTGTATCTATCTATCTACCTACCTACCTATCTGCATCTATCTACCTACCTACCTACCTACCTACCTATCTGTATCTATCTATCTACCTACCTACCTATCTGTATCTATCAATCTACCTACCTACCTATCTCTATCTATCTATCTACCTACCTACCTATCTGTATCTATCTATCTACCTACCTACCTATCTGTATCTATCAATCTACCTACCTACCTATCTGTATCTATCTATCTACCTACCTACCTATCTCTATCTATCAATATACCTACCTACCTATCTGTATCTATCTATCTACCTATCTACCTATCTCTATCTATCAATCTACCTACCTACCTATCTCTATGTATCTATCTACCTACCCACCTATATGTATTTATCTATCTACCTACCTATCTGTATCTACCTACCTACCTACCTACGTATCTCTATCTATCTATGTACCTACCTACCTATCTCTATCTATCAATCTACCTACCTACCTATCTCTATCTATCTATCTACCTACCTACCTACCTACCTATCTGTATCTATCTATCTACCTACCTACCTATCTGTATCTATCAATCTACCTACCTACCTATCTGTATCTATCTATCTACCTACCTACCTATCTCTATCTATCAATATACCTACCTACCTATCTGTATCTATCTATCTACTTATCTACCTATCTCTATCTATCAATCTACCTACCTACCTACCTCTATCTATCTACCTACCCACCTATCTGTATTTATCTATCTACCTACCTATCTGTATCTACCTACCTACCTACCTACGTATCTCTATCTATCTATCTATCTATCTATCTATCTACCTACCTATCTCTATCTATCAATCTACCTACCTACCTATCTCTATCTATCTATCTACCTACCCACCTATCTGATTTATCGATCTACCTACCTACCTATCTCTATCTATCTATCTACCTACCTACCTATCTGTATCTATCTATCTACCTACCTACCTATCTGTATCTATCTACCTACCTACCTATCTCTATCTATCTATCTACCTACCTACCTATCTCTATCAATCTACCTACCTACCTATCTCTATCTATCTACCTACCTAGCTACCTATCTCTATCTATCAATCTACCTACCTACCTATCTGTATCTATCTATCTACCTACCTACCTATCTGTATCTATCTACCTACCTACCTACCTACCTATCTGTATCTAATTATCTACCTATCTACCTACCTCTATCTATCAATCTACCTACCTATCTCTATCTATCTATCTACCTACCCACCTATCTGTATTTATCTATCTACCTACCTATCTGTATCTATCTACCTACCTACCTACGTATCTCTATCTATCTATCTACCTACCTACCTATCACTATCTATCAATCGACCTACCTACCTGTCTCTATCTATCAATCTACCTACCTACCTATCTCTATCTATCAATCTACCTACCTACCTATCTGTATCTATCTATCTACCTACCTACCTATCTGATTCTATCTATCTACCTACCTACCTATCTCTATCAATCTACCTACCTACCTATCTCTATCTATCTACCTACCTACCTACCTATCTCTATCTATCAATCTACCTACCTACGTATCTGTATCTATCTATCTACCTACCTACCTATCTGTATCTATCTACCTACCTACCTACCTATCTGTATCTATCTATCTACCTATCTACCTATCTCTATCTATCAATCTACCAACCTACCTATCTCTATCTATCTATATACCTACCCACCTATCTGTATTTATCTATCTACCTACCTATCTGTATCTACCTACTAACCTACCTATGTATCTCTATATATCTACCTACCTACCTACCTATCTCTATCTATCAATCTACCTACCTACCTATCTGTATCTATCTATCTACCTACCTACCTATCTCTATCTATCTATCTACCTACCTACCTATCTCTATCAATCTACCTACCTACGTATCTCTATCTATCTATCTACCTACCTACCTATCTCTATCTATCAATCTACCTACCTACCTACCTATCTCTATCTATCAATCTACCTACCTACCTATCTGTATCTATCTATCTACCTACCTACCTATCTGTATCTATCTATCTACCTACCTACCTATCTCTATCTATCTATCTACCTACCTACCTATCTCTATCTATCAATCTACCTACCTACCTATCTCTATCTATCAATCTACCTACCTACCTATCTCTATCTATCTATCTACCTACCTACCTATCTGCATCTATCTATCTACCTACCTACCTATCTATATCTATCTATCTACCTACCTATCTCTATCTATCTATCTACCTACCTACCTATCTCTATCAATCTACCTACTTACCTATCTCTATCTATCAATCTACCTACCTACCTATCTCTATCTATCAATCTACCTACCTACCTATCTGTATCTATCTATCTACCTACCTACCTATCTGCATCTATCTACCTACCTACCTACCTATCTGTATCTATCTATCTACCTACCTACCTATCTCTATCTATCAATCTACCTACCTACCTATCTCTATCTATCTATCTACCTACCTACCTATCTGTATCTATCTATCTACCTACCTACCTATCTGTATCTATCAATCTACCTACCTACCTATCTGTATCTATCTATCTACCTACCTACCTATCTCTATCTATCAATCTATCTACCTACCTATCTGTATCTATCTATCTACCTACCTACCTATCTGTATCTATCTACCTACCTACCTACCTATCTGTATCTATCTATCTACCTACCTACCTATCTCTATCTATCAATCTACCTACCTACCTATCTCTATCTATCTATCTACCTACCTACCTATCTGTATCTATCTATCTACCTACCTACCTATCTGTATCTATCAATCTACCTACCTACCTATCTGTATCTATCTATCTACATACCTACCTATCTCTATCTATCAATATACCTACCTACCTATCTGTATCTATCTATCTACCTACCCACCTATCTGTATTTATCTATCTACCTACCTATCTGTATCTACCTACTAACCTACCTATATATCTCTATCTATCTATCTACCTACCTACCTATCTCTATCTATCAATCTACCTACCTACCTATCTGTATTTATCTATCTACCTACCTATCTGTATCTATCTACCTACCTACCTACGTATCTCTATCTATCTATCTACCTACCTACCTATCACTATCTATCAATCTACCTACCTACCTGTCTCTATCTATCAATCTACCTACCTACCTATCTCTATCTATCAATCTACCTACCTACCTATCTGTATCTATCTATCTACCTACCTACCTACCTATCTGTATCTATCTATCTACCTACCTACCTATCTCTATCAATCTACCTACCTACCTATCTCTATCTATCTACCTACCTACCTACCTATCTCTATCTATCAATCTACCTACCTACGTATCTGTATCTATCTATCTACCTACCTACCTATCTGTATCTATCTACCTACCTACCTACCTATCTGTATCTATCTATCTACCTACCTACCGATCTCTATCTATCAATATACCTACCTACCTATCTGTATCTATCTATCTACCTATCTACCTATCTCTATCTATCAATCTACCAACCTACCTATCTCTATCTATCTATATACCTACCCACCTATCTCTATTTATCTATCTACCTACCTATCTGTATCTACCTACTAACCTACCTATGTATCTCTATCTATCTATCTACCTACCTACCTATCTCTATCTATCAATCTACCTACCTACCTATCTGTATCTATCTATCTACCTACCTACCTATCTCTATCTATCTATCTACCTACCTACCTATCTCTATCAATCTACCTACCTACGTATCTCTATCTATCTATCTACCTACCTACCTATCTCTATCTATCAATCTACCTACCTACCTATCTCTATCTATCAATCTACCTACCTACCTATCTGTATCTATCTATCTACCTACCTACCTATCTGTATCTATCTACCTACCTACCTATCTGTATCTATCTATCTACCTACCTACCTATCTCTATCTATCTATCTACCTACCTACCTATCTCTATCTATCAATCTACCTACCTACCTATCTCTATCTATCAATCTACCTACCTACCTATCTCTATCTATCTATCTACCTACCTACCTATCTGTATCTATCTATCTACCTACCTACCTATCTATATCTATCTATCTACCTACCTATCTCTATTTATCTATCTACCTACCTACCTATCTCTATCAATCTACCTACTTACCTATCTCTATCTATCAATCTACCTACCTACCTATCTGTATCTATCTACCTACCTACCTATCTGTATCTATCTATCTACCTACCTACCTATCTCTATCTATCAATATACCTACCTACCTATCTGTATCTATCTATCTACCTATCTACCTATCTCTATCTATCAATCTACCTACCTACCTATCTCTATCTATCTACCTACCCACCTATCTGTATTTATCTATCTACCTACCTATCTCTATCTACCTACCTACCTACGTATCTCTATCTATCTATCTATCTACCTACCTACCTATCTCTATCTATCAATCTACCTACCTACCTATCTGTATCTATCTATCTACCTACCTACCTATCTGTATCTATCTACCTACCTACCTACCTATCTGTATCTATCTATCTACCTACCTACCTATCTCTATCTATCAATCTACCTACCTACCTATCTCTATCTATCTATCTACCTACCTACCTATCTGTATCTATCTATCTACCTACCTACCTATCTGTATCTATCAATCTACCTACCTACCTATCTGTATCTATCTATCTACCTACCTACCTATCTCTATCTATCAATATACCTACCTACCTATCTGTATCTATCTATCTACCTATCTACCTATCTCTATCTATCAATCTACCAACCTACCTATCTCTATCTATCTATATACCTACCCACCTATCTGTATTTATCTATCTACCTACCTATCTGTATCTACCTACTAACCTACCTATGTATCTCTATCTATCTATCTACCTACCTACCTATCTCTATCTATCAATCTACCTACCTACCTATCTGTATCTATCTATCTACCTACCTACCTATCTCTATCTATCTATCTACCTACCTACCTATCTCTATCAATCTACCTACCTACGTATCTCTATCTATCTATCTATCTACCTACCTACCTATCTCTATCTATCAATCTACCTACCTACCTATCTCTATCTATTTATCTACCTACCTACCTATCTCTATCTATCTACCTACCTACCTATCTCTATCTATCAATCTACCTACCTACCTATCTGTATCTATCTATCTACCTACCTACCTATCTGTACCTATCTATCTACCTACCTACCTATCTGTATCTATCTATCTACCTACCTACCTATCTCTATCTATCTATCTACCTACCTACCTATCTCTATCTATCAATCTACCTACCTACCTACCTATCTCTATCTATCTATCTACCTACCTATCTCTATCTATCTATCTACCTACCTACCTATCTGTATCTATCTATCTACCTACCTACCTATCTCTATCTATCAATCTACCTACCTACCTATCTCTATCTATCTATCTACCTACCTACCTATCTGTATCTATCTAACCTACCTATCTCTATCTATCTATCTATCTACCTACCTATCTGTATCTATCTATCTACCTACCTACCTATCTGTATCTATCAATCTACCTACCTATCTGTATCTATCTATCTACCTACCTACCTATCTCTATCTATCAATATACCTACCTACCTATCTGTATCTATCTATCTACCTATCTACCTATCTCTATCTATCAATCTACCTACCTACCTATCTCTATCTATCTATCTACCTACCAACCTATCTGTATTTATCTATCTACCTACCTATCTGTATCTACCTACCTACCTATCTCTATCTATCTATCTACCTACCTACCTATCTCTATCTATCAATCTACCTACCTACCTATCTCTATCTATCTATCTACCTACCTACCTATCTGTATCTATCTATCTACCTACCTACCTATCTGTATCTATCAATCTACGTACCTACCTACCTATCTGTATCTATCTATCTACCTACCTACCTATCTCTATCTATCAATATACCTACCTACCTATCTGTATCTATCTATCTATCTATCTATCTACCTATCTCTATCTATCAATCTACCTACCTACCTATCTCTATCTATCTACCTACACACCTATCTGTATTTATCTATCTACCTACCTATCTGTATCTACCTACCTACCTACGTATCTCTATCTATCAATCTACCTACCTACCTATCTCTATCTATCTATCTATCTACCTACCCACCTATCTGTATTTATCGATCTACCTAACTACCTATCTCTATCTACCTACCTACCTATCTGTATCTATCTATCTACCTACCTACCTATCTGTATCTATCTATCTACCTACCTACCTATCTCTATCTATCTATCTACCTACCTACCTATCTCTATCAATCTACCTACCTACCTATCTCTATCTATCTACCTACCTACCTACCTATCTCTATCTATCAATCTACCTACCTACCTATCTGTATCTATCTATCTACCTACCTACCTATCTGTATCTATCTACCTACCTACCTATCTGTATCTATCTATCTACCTACCTACCTACCTCTATCTATCAATCTACCTACCTACCTATCTCTATCTATCTATCTACCTACCTACCTATCTGTATCTATCAATCTACCTACCTACCTATCTGTATCTTTCTATCTACCTACCCACCTATCTGTATTTATCTATCTACCTACCTATCTGTATCTATCTACCTACCTACCTACGTATCTCTATCTATCTATCTACCTACCTACCTATCACTATCTATCAATCTACCTACCTACCTGTCTCCATCTATCAATCTACCTACCTACCTATCTCTATCTATCAATCTACCTACCTACCTATCTGTATCTATCTATCTACCTACCTACCTATCTGTATCTATCTATCTACCTACCTACCTATCTCTATCTATCTAGCTACCTACCTACTTATCTCTATCTATCAATCTACCTACCTACCTATCTGTATCTATCTATCTACCTACCTACCTATCTGTATCTATCTACCTACCTACCTACCTATCTGTATCTATCTATCTACCTACCTACCTATCTCTATCTATCAATCTACCTACCTACCTATCTCTATCTATCTATCTACCACCTACCTATCTGTATCTATCTATCTACCTACCTACCTATCTGTATCTATCAATCTACCTACCTACCTATCTGTATCTATCTATCTACCTACCAACCTATCTCTATCTATCTATATACCTACCTACCTATCTGTATCTATCTATCTACCTACCTACCTATCTCTATCTATCAATCTACCTACCTACCTATCTCTATCTATCTATCTACCTACCCACCTATCTGTATTTATCGATCTACCTACCTACCTATCTGTATCTATCTATCTACCTACCTACATATCTCTATCTATCTACCTACCTACCTACCTATCTCTATCTATCTATCTACCTACCTACCTATCTCTATTTATCTACCTACCTACCTATCTCTATCTATCACTCTACCTACCTACCTATCTGTATCTATCTATCTACCTACCTACCTATCTGTATCTATCTATCTACTTACCTACCTATCTCTATCTATCTATCTACCTACCTACCTATCTGTATCTATCTATCTACCTACCTATCTCTATCTATCTATCTACCTACCTACCTATCTCTATCAATCTACCTACTTACCTATCTCTATTTATCAATCTACCTACCTACATATCTCTATCTATCAATCTACCTACCTACCTATCTGTATCTATCTATCTACCTACCTACCTATCTGTATCTATCTACCTACCTACCTACCTATCTGTATCTATCTATCTACCTACCTACCTATCTCTATCTATCAATCTACCTACCTACCTATCTCTATCTATTTATCTACCTACCTACCTATCTGTATCTATCTATCTACCTACCTACCTATCTGTATCTATCTACCTACCTACCTATCTGTATCTATCTATCTACCTACCTACCTATCTCTATCTATCAATATACCTACCTACCTATCTGTATCTATCTATCTACCTATCTACCTATCTCTATCTATCAATCTACCTACCTATCTCTATCTATCTATCTACCTACCCACCTATCTGTATTTATCTATCTACCTACCTATCTCTATCTACCTACCTACCTACGTATCTCTATCTATCTATCTATCTACCTACCTACCTATCTCTATCTATCAATCTACCTACCTACCTATCTCTATCTATCTATCTACCTACCTACCTATCTGTATCTATCTATCTACCTACCTACCTATCTGTATCTATCAATCTACCTACCTACCTATCTGTATCTATCTATCTACCTACCTACCTATCTCTATCTATCAATATACCTACCTACCTATCTGTATCTATCTATCTACCTATCTACCTATCTCTATCTATCAATCTACCTACCTACCTATCTCTATCTATCTACCTACCCACCTATCTGTATTTATCTATCTACCTACCTATCTGTATCTACCTACCTACCTACCTACGTATCTCTATCTATCTATCTACCTACCTACCTATCTCTATCTATCAATCTACCTACCTACCTATCTCTATCTATCTATCTACCTGCCCACCTATCTGTATTTATCGATCTACCTACCTACCTATCTCTATCTATCTATCTATCTATCTACCTACCTACCTATCTGTATCTATCTATCTACCTACCTACCTATCTGTATCTATCTATCTACCTACCTACCTATCTCTATCTATCTATCTACCTACCTACCTATCTCTATCAATCTACCTACCTACCTATCTCTATCTATCTACCTACCTACCTACCTATCTCTATCTATCAATCTACCTACCTACCTATCTGTATCTACCTATCTACCTACCTACCTATCTGTATCTATCTACCTACCTACCTACCTATCTGTATCTATCTATCTACCTACCTACCTACCTCTATCTATCAATCTACCTACCTACCTATCTCTATCTATCTCTCTACCTACCTACCTATCTGTATCTATCAATCTACCTACCTACCTATCTCTATCTATCTATCTATCTACATACCTACCTATCTCTATCTATCAATATACCTACCTACCTATCTGTATCTATCTATCTACCTAACTACCTATCTCTATCTATCAATCTACCTACCTACCTATCTTTATCTATCTATCTACCTACCCACCTATCTGTATTTATCGATCTACCTACCTATCTGTATCTACCTACCTACCTACCTACCTATCTGTATCTATCTATCTACCTACCTACCTATCTCTATCTATCAATCTACCTACCTACCTATCTCTATCTATCTATCTACCTACCTACCTATCTGTATCTATCAATATACCTACCTACCTATCTGTATCTATCAATCTACCTACCTACCTATCTGTATCTATCTATCTGCATACCTACCTATCTCTATCTATCCATATACCTACCTACCTATCTGTATCTATCTATCTACCTACCTACATATCTCTATCTATCAATCTACCTACCTACCTATCTCTATCTATCTATCTACCTACCCACCTATCTGTATTTATCGATCTACCTACCTACCTTTCTCTATCAATCTACCTACCTACCTACGTATCTCTATCTATCTACCTACCTACCTACCTATCTCTATCTATCAATCTACCTACCTACCTATCTGTATCTATCTATCTACCTACCTACCTATCTGTATCTATCTACCTACCTACCTACCTATCTGTATCTATCTATCTACCTACCTACCTATCTCTATCTATCAATCTACCTACCTACCTATCTGTATCTATCTATCTATCTACCTACCTACCTATCTGTATCTATCTACCTACCTACCTATCTCTATCTATCAATATATCTACCTACCTATCTGTATCTATCTATCTACATATCTACCTATCTCTATCAATCTACCTACCTACCTATCTCTATCTATCTATCTACCTACCCACCTATCTGTATTTATCGATCTACCTACCTTCCTATCTGTATCTATCTATCTACCTACCTACATATCTCTATCTATCTACCTACCTACCTATCTCTATCTATCAATCTACCTACCTATCTCTATCTATCTATCTACCTACCCACCTATCTGTATTTATCTATCTACCTACCTATCTCTATCTACCTACCTACCTACGTATCTCTATCTATCTATCTATCTACCTACCTACCTATCTCTATCTATCAATCTACCTACCTACCTATCTCTATCTATCTATCTACCTACCTACCTATCTGTATCTATCTATCTACCTACCTACCTATCTGTATCTATCAATCTACCTACCTACCTATCTGTATCTATCTATCTACCTACCTACCTATCTCTATCTATCAATATACCTACCTACCTATCTGTATCTATCTATCTACCTATCTACCTATCTCTATCTATCAATCTACCTACCTACCTATCTCTATCTATCTACCTACCCACCTATCTGTATTTATCTATCTACCTACCTATCTGTATCTACCTACCTACCTACCTACGTATCTCTATCTATCTATCTACCTACCTACCTATCTCTATCTATCAATCTACCTACCTACCTATCTCTATCTATCTATCTACCTGCCCACCTATCTGTATTTATCGATCTACCTACCTACCTATCTCTATCTATCTATCTATCTATCTACCTACCTACCTATCTGTATCTATCTATCTACCTACCTACCTATCTGTATCTATCTATCTACCTACCTACCTATCTCTATCTATCTATCTACCTACCTACCTATCTCTATCAATCTACCTACCTACCTATCTCTATCTATCTACCTACCTACCTACCTATCTCTATCTATCAATCTACCTACCTACCTATCTGTATCTACCTATCTACCTACCTACCTATCTGTATCTATCTACCTACCTACCTACCTATCTGTATCTATCTATCTACCTACCTACCTACCTCTATCTATCAATCTACCTACCTACCTATCTCTATCTATCTCTCTACCTACCTACCTATCTGTATCTATCAATCTACCTACCTACCTATCTCTATCTATCTATCTATCTACATACCTACCTATCTCTATCTATCAATATACCTACCTACCTATCTGTATCTATCTATCTACCTAACTACCTATCTCTATCTATCAATCTACCTACCTACCTATCTTTATCTATCTATCTACCTACCCACCTATCTGTATTTATCGATCTACCTACCTATCTGTATCTACCTACCTACCTACCTACCTATCTGTATCTATCTATCTACCTACCTACCTATCTCTATCTATCAATCTACCTACCTACCTATCTCTATCTATCTATCTACCTACCTACCTATCTGTATCTATCAATATACCTACCTACCTATCTGTATCTATCAATCTACCTACCTACCTATCTGTATCTATCTATCTGCATACCTACCTATCTCTATCTATCCATATACCTACCTACCTATCTGTATCTATCTATCTACCTACCTACATATCTCTATCTATCAATCTACCTACCTACCTATCTCTATCTATCTATCTACCTACCCACCTATCTGTATTTATCGATCTACCTACCTACCTTTCTCTATCAATCTACCTACCTACCTACGTATCTCTATCTATCTACCTACCTACCTACCTATCTCTATCTATCAATCTACCTACCTACCTATCTGTATCTATCTATCTACCTACCTACCTATCTGTATCTATCTACCTACCTACCTACCTATCTGTATCTATCTATCTACCTACCTACCTATCTCTATCTATCAATCTACCTACCTACCTATCTGTATCTATCTATCTATCTACCTACCTACCTATCTGTATCTATCTACCTACCTACCTATCTCTATCTATCAATATATCTACCTACCTATCTGTATCTATCTATCTACATATCTACCTATCTCTATCAATCTACCTACCTACCTATCTCTATCTATCTATCTACCTACCCACCTATCTGTATTTATCGATCTACCTACCTTCCTATCTGTATCTATCTATCTACCTACCTACATATCTCTATCTATCTACCTACCTACCTATCTCTATCTATCTATCTACCTACCTACCTATCTCTATCTATCTACCTACCTACCTACCTATCTCTATCTATCAATCTACCTACCTACCTATCTGTATCTATCTATCTACCTACCTACCTATCTGTATCTATCTATCTACCTAACTACCTATCTCTATCTATCTATCTACCTACCTACCTATCTCTATCTATCAATCTACCTACCTACATATCTCTATCTATCAATCAACCTACCTACCTATCTCTATCTATCTATCTACCTACCTACCTATCTGTATCTATCTATCTACCTACCTACCTATCTGTATCTATCTATCTACCTACCTACCTATCTCTATCAATCTACCTACCTACCTATCTCTATCTATCTACCTACCTACCTACCTATCTCTATCTATCAATCTACCTACCTACCTATCTGTATCTATCTATCTACCTACCTACCTATCTCTATCTATCAATCTACCTACCTACCTATCTCTATCTATCTATCTACCTACCTACCTATCTGTATCTATCTATCTACCTACCTACCTATCTGTATCTATCAATCTACCTACCTACCTATCTGTATCTATCTATCTACCTACCTACCTATCTCTATCTACCTATCTGTATCTATCTATCTACCTATCTACCTATCTCTATCTATCAATCTACCAACCTACCTATCTCTATCTATCTATATACATACCCACCTATCTGTATTTATCTATCTACCTACCTATCTGTATCTACCTACTAACCTACCTATGTATCTCTATCTATCTACCTACCTACCTATCTCTATCTATCAATCTACCTACCTACCTATCTGTATCTATCTATCTACCTACCTACCTATCTCTATCTATCTATCTACCTACCTACCTATCTCTATCAATCTACCTACCTACGTATCTCTATCTATCTATCTACCTACCTACCTATCTCTATCTATCAATCTACCTACCTACCTATCTCTATCTATCTATCTACCTACCCACCTATCTGTATTTATCTATCTACCTACCTACCTATCTGTATCTATCGATCTATCTACCTACCTACATATCTCTATCTATCTATCTACCTACCTACCTATCTCTATCTATCTATCTACCTACCTACCTATCTCTATCTATCTACCTACCTACCTATCTCTATCTATCAATCTACCTACCTACCTATCTGTATCTATCTACCTACCTACCTACCTATCTGTATCTATCTATCTACCTACCTACCTATCTGTATCTATCTATCTACCTACCTACCTATCTCTATCTATCTATCTACCTACCTACCTACCTATCTCTCTATCAATCTACCTACCTACCTACCTATCTCTATCTATCACTCTACCTACCTACCTATCTCTATCTATCTATCTACCTACCTACCTATCTGTATCTATTTATCTACCTACCTACCTATCTGTATCTATCTATCTACCTACTTATCTCTATCTATCTATCTACCTACCTACCTATCTCTATCAATCTACCTACTTACCTATCTCTATCTATCAATCTACCTACCTACCTATCTCTATCTATCAATCTACCTACCTACCTATCTGTATCTATCTATCTACCTACCTACCTATCTGTATCTATCTACCTACCTACCTACCTATCTGTATCTATCTATATACCTACCTACCTATCTCTATCTATCAATCTACCTACCTACCTATCTCTATCTATCTACCTACCTACCTATCTGTATCTATCTATCTACCTACCTACCTATCTGTATCTATCAATCTACCTACCTACCTATCTGTATCTATCTATCTACCTACCTACCTATCTCTATCAATATACCTACCTACCTATCTGTATCTATCTATCTACCTATCTACCTATCTCTATCTATCAATCTACCTACCTATCTCTATCTATCTATCTACCTACCCACCTATCTGTATTTATCTATCTACCTACCTATCTGTATCTACCTACCTACCTACCTACCTACCTATCTGTATCTATCTATCTACCTACCTACCTATCTCTATCTATCAATCTACCTACCTACCTACCTATCTGTATCTATCTATCTACCTACCTACCTATCTGTATCTATCAATCTACCTACCTACCTATCTGTATCTATCTACCTACCTACCTATCTCTATCTATCAATATATCTACCTATCTGTATCTATCTATCTACATATCTACCTATCTCTATCAATCTACCTACCTACCTATCTCTATCTATCTATCTACCTACCCACCTATCTGTATTTATCTATCTACCTACCTATCTGTATCTACCTACCTACCTACCTACGTATCTCTATCTATCTACCTACCTACCTACCTATCTCTATCTATCAATCTACCTACCTACCTACCTATCTCTATCTATCTATCTACCTACCCACCTATCTGTATTTATCGATCTACCTACCTTCCTATCTGTATCTATCTATCTACCTACCTACATATCTCTATCTATCTACCTACCTACCTATCTCTATCTATCTATCTACCTACCTACCTACCTATCTCTATCTATCTACCTACCTACCTACCTATCTCTATCTATCAATCTACCTACCTACCTATCTGTATCTATCTATCTACCTACCTACCTATCTGTATCTATCTATCTACCTAACTACCTATCTCTATCTATCTATCTACCTACCTACCTATCTCTATCTATCAATCTACCTACCTACATATCTCTATCTATCAATCAACCTACCTACCTATCTCTATCTATCTATCTACCTACCTACCTATCTGTATCTATCTATCTACCTACCTACCTATCTGTATCTATCTATCTACCTACCTACCTATCTCTATCAATCTACCTACCTACCTATCTCTATCTATCTACCTACCTACCTACCTATCTCTATCTATCAATCTACCTACCTACCTATCTGTATCTATCTATCTACCTACCTACCTATCTGTATCTATCTACCTACCTACCTACCTCTCTGTATCTATCTATCTACCTACCTACCTATCTCTATCTATCAATCTACCTACCTACCTATCTCTATCTATCTATCTACCTACCTACCTATCTGTATCTATCTATCTACCTACCTACCTATCTGTATCTATCAATCTACCTACCTACCTATCTGTATCTATCTATCTACCTACCTACCTATCTCTATCTACCTATCTGTATCTATCTATCTACCGATCTACCTATCTCTATCTATCAATCTACCAACCTACCTATCTCTATCTATCTATATACATACCCACCTATCTGTATTTATCTATCTACCTACCTATCTGTATCTACCTACTAACCTACCTATGTATCTCTATCTATCTACCTACCTACCTATCTCTATCTATCAATCTACCTACCTACCTATCTGTATCTATCTATCTACCTACCTACCTATCTCTATCTATCTATCTACCTACCTACCTATCTCTATCAATCTACCTACCTACGTATCTCTATCTATCTATCTACCTACCTACCTATCTCTATCTATCAATCTACCTACCTACCTATCTCTATCTATCTATCTACCTACCCACCTATCTGTATTTATCTATCTACCTACCTACCTATCTGTATCTATCGATCTATCTACCTACCTACATATCTCTATCTATCTATCTACCTACCTACCTATCTCTATCTATCTATCTACCTACCTACCTATCTCTATCTATCTACCTACCTACCTATCTCTATCTATCAATCTACCTACCTACCTATCTGTATCTATCTACCTACCTACCTACCTATCTGTATCTATCTATTTACCTACCTACCTATCTGTATCTATCTATCTACCTACCTACCTATCTCTATCTATCTATCTACCTACCTACCTACCTATCTCTCTATCAATCTACCTACCTACCTATCTCTATCTATCACTCTACCTACCTACCTATCTCTATCTATCTATCTACCTACCTACCTATCTGTATCTATTTATCTACCTACCTACCTATCTGTATCTATCTATCTACCTACTTATCTCTATCTATCTATCTACCTACCTACCTATCTCTATCAATCTACCTACTTACCTATCTCTATCTATCAATCTACCTACCTACCTATCTCTATCTATCAATCTACCTACCTACCTATCTGTATCTATCTATCTACCTACCTACCTATCTGTATCTATCTACCTACCTACCTACCTATCTGTATCTATCTATATACCTACCTACCTATCTCTATCTATCAATCTACCTACCTACCTATCTCTATCTATCTATCTACCTACCTACCTATCTGTATCTATCTATCTACCTACCTACCTATCTGTATCTATCAATCTACCTACCTACCTATCTGTATCTATCTATCTACCTACCTACCTATCTCTATCTATCAATATACCTACCTACCTATCTGTATCTATCTATCTACCTATCTACCTATCTCTATCTATCAATCTACCTACCTATCTCTATCTATCTATCTACCTACCCACCTATCTGTATTTATCTATCTACCTACCTATCTGTATCTACCTACCTACCTACCTACCTACCTATCTGTATCTATCTACCTACCTACCTACCTATCTCTATCTATCAATCTACCTACCTACCTATCTCTATCTATCTACCTACCTATCTATCTGTATCTATCTATCTACCTACCTACCTATCTGTATCTATCAATCTACCTACCTACCTATCTGTATCTATCTATCTACCTACCTACCTATCTCTATCTATCAATATACCTACCTACCTATCTGTATCTATCTATCTACCTATCTACCTATCTCTATCTATCAATCTACCTACCTACCTATCTCTATCTATCTACCTACCCACCTATCTGTATTTATCTATCTACCTACATATCTGTATCTATATATCTACCTACCTACCTATCTCTATCTATCTACCTACCTACCTACCTATCTCTATCTATCAATCTACCTACCTACCTATCTGTATCTATCAATCTACCTACCTACCTATCTCTATCTATCAATCTACCTACCTACCTATCTCTATCTATCTATCTACCTTGGTAACGCCCCCTCTGTGCCAAGTGCACCCCAGTTTTAGACTAAGGCGATACCCAGACTTTAGTCCGACGCGTCTGAACAAATGGGAACCAGGCCAACTGACCTAATGGGAGGGAGTGGATTCTCCATCATCATGCTGAGAAAAGGCGTTCAGGTAAGACAACGCCCCTTTCTCCAGCATGATTGGATGGAGAACCCACGGATGGGACATACCAAAGCCCTGTGTCCCTAGGGTGGGAAATTAGATTGGGCCTGGGTCCCATCCAATGTTAATGCATGTTCTAGTACCTTGCGGCCGAATGAAGCCGTAGAGGATGCGTATACATCCATCTTGTAATGACGGACAAAGGAGGAGGGCGATGCCCATGTTGCTGCCCTACAAACTTCCTCTATGGATGCCTGGGTAGACCAGGCTGCTGTAGTGGCTGCGCCCCTGGTGGAATGGGCCGTGATATGGCTGGGAGCTTGTAGTGACTGAGTCTGGTATGCCAGAGAAATACAAGCTCTAATCCACCTGCCTATAGTGGGCGAGGAAACCTTTTGTCCTAATGACGATGGGTGAAATGACACAAACAGAGCCTCAGTCTTGCGGAAAGATGAGGTTCTCTGTATATAACAATATAAGGCCCTGCGAACATCCAACCTGTTCCACTGAGCCTCTGTGTTATTAGATGGATTCGGACAGAAGTCCGGCAAAACTATGTCCTGGGACCTATGATATAAAGAGTTAACCTTGGGCACAAAGGAGGGATCTAACCTGAGAGTAACCCTGTCCTTATGGAAAATACACAGGTCCTTTCTTACTGACAGGGCAGCCAGCTCAGAGATCCTTCTGGCTGAAGTTATAGCAACCAGAAATGCCACCTTCATTGATAAATGTTTGAGCAAACAAGTGTCAATAGGCTCAAAGGGTGGTGAGACGAGGGCCTGTAGAACCTGATGAAGGTCCCAGGAGGGATATCTATGTACCGTTGGTGGTCTGGCATTGTTAGCTCCCTTTAGGAAGGAGCGTATCATAGGGTGTTGTGTTAAGGGCTCCTTGCCACAGGAAATAACCGTGGCAAGTGCTGCTACCTGTCTACGGATGGTACTTGTGGAAAGACCTTTGTCCAGACCATCCATCAGGAACTCCAGGATAACTGGCACTGCCGCCTGTAAGGGTTCAATATTGTGCGCTAAACACCAATTACAGAAGCTCTTCCACGTGGCATCGTATATTCTATTCGTCGAGGGTCGCCTGGATTGCTGGATCATGGCTATGACCCTTGACGAATATGAGTCTAGGCCTAAGGCCTGCCTCTCAAGTGCCAGACGGTTAACTGGAGCCATTGAGGGTCTGGATGATGTAACTCCCCCTGAATGAGGGAGATTCGATTGGCCGGAATCCTCCATGGAGCCGATGCGGAGAGCTCCATCAGGTCGGCGAACCAAGGTCGTCTCGGCCAATGCGGGGCGACCAGGAGAACCTCTGCTTGTTCGCGAAGGATCTTCCTGATCGTGGCCGGTAGGAGAGGTAGTGGAGGAAAGGCATAGAGCAGTTCCCTGGGCCAGGGACTGCGGAGTGCATCTGTTCCTTCCGCTGATGGGGACGGGAACCTGGAAAGGAATCTGGGGAGCTGTGAGTTGGCTGGGGAGGCAAACAGATCTAGGGTTGGGGAACCAAACCTGTCCACGATCTCTCTGAAGATCTCTGGATTCAGCTGCCATTCGGAATGGTCCACGGTGGCTCTGCTCAGTGAGTCCGCCTGCTGGTTGGCCACTCCGGATATGTGCTCCGCCCTGATGGAGGCAAGATTCAGTTCCGCCCAAGACCCCAGCAATCTGGCCTCCTGCATGAGAGGCTTGGACCTCGTTCCCCCCTGTCTGTTGATATGGGCCTTGGCTGTGATGTTGTCTGTTAAGACCAGGACGTGCTGGCCCTGTACTAAGCTGCTGAATTTCTTTAGGGCCATGTGTATGGCTCTTAGCTCCAGCCAGTTTATATTGTTCTTTAGATCCTGCCTGGACCATTGCCCTTGGGCCCAGCGTGTGTGGAGGTGTGCCCCCCACCCAAATAGGCTTGCGTCTGTGGTGATGGTGATCCTGTCTGGTTCTTTGAATTCTGCTCCCCGTGACAGTGCCGGAGAGTCCCACCATCGAAGGGAGTTCAACACCGCCTGTGGAACTCGGACCTTCTGGTGGGATGTGCTGATATGAAGTCTCTGAAATGGAAGGAGAAGCCACTGTAATTCCCTGGCATGGAGACGTGCCCATGGCACAATTTGCACGCAGGACACCATCTTCCCTAGTAGCTGTGAAAGGGATGCCAATGTGACTACTCTGTCCCTTCGGATCCGACGTACAAGAGTCTGGATAGAGTTCCGTCGGTCCTGAGATAGGTACACCGTGCAGTTGTCTGTGTCTATAACTGCCCCCAAATGGAGGAGCCGAGTTGTTGGTACAGTATGACTTTTCTGGAAGTTCACAGAAAAACCGTGCTCCTGCAAAACTCTGATGGCTAGGGCGAGGTCTGCTTGGGCACCTTGCCATGATGATGACTGAATTAGAATGTCATCTAAATAACATTGAATCCTGATGGGAATTAGTCTAAGGTGGGCTGCGATCACTGCCAGTACCTTTGTAAATACTCTCGGTGCAGATGAGAGGCCAAATGGAAGGGCTCTGTACTGGTAATGGCGTTGGGCATAACTAAATCTGAGGAATTTGCGGTGACCCGGAAAAATGGGAATGTGCAAATATGCCTCAGTCAGGTCTATGGAGGTAAGAAAGTCGCCTTGCCTGACGCTAGCCAGGATTGATTGAAGTGATTGCATCTTAAATTTCTTATACCTCAGGTAGAGGTTTAGACCTTTTAAGTTCAAGATCGCCCTCCAGCCCCCTGAGGCCTTGGAAATGACGAAGAGGTCTGAGTAAAACCCTCGCCCTTCTTGTTCTTTTGGAACTGGTTCAATTGCTTGTATTTGCAATAAATGAGCTATTGCTTCTGACATAAGTTCAGCTCTGGCCCTGTTCGTTGAAATAGGAGAAGAGCGGAACCTGTCGGGTGGATGGGAATCAAACTCTAATCGTAGGCCTTGGGAGACGGTGTCTAACACCCATGCATCCGTAGTAGTGGCCGCCCAAATGTTGGAATAGAGGGCCAGCCGGCCTCCTATGGGAGGTGAGGCTGCAGACTCACTTGCCTCGCTTGAAGGAGCGGCTCCCTGTGCCCCGAAAGGACCGTTTAGTCTGGAACTGTGGTCTGCCTCTGTATGCTGAACGATCTTGTTGTCGTTCCTGCCTCTGAAAGGAGGGGCGAGAAGCCTGGGCCCAATCCCAGGATGGCGCTGGCCGAAAGGGCTGCCTTCTGTAGTTACTCTGCGTCAAGTTCCCCCAGCGCCTATCTCCCCTCCTTGATGTATTGACCAAGATCTTGCGTTTATCCTTACCTTCGGTTAGGTATGGCTCTAGCGCCTTACCAAAGAGTTGTCCACCTGTGTAAGGCTTGGAGGCCAGACGCCACTTGGCCTTGGTGTCTGCTCGCCAGTTCCTGAGCCAAAGGAGCCTTCGTGCTGAAATGTCTGCCGCGATGGTCCGGGCAGTGTATCTGGCCGTGTGTAAGGAGGCATCGGCCAGATACTGGGACGTGGCCACCAACTTACCCAGATTCTGGTGGACTCTGAGCTGGTCCGGAGGGATCATGTCCTGGAGCTCCCGTAACCACAGGACCGAAGCCCTGGCAAAGAAGGCCATGGAGGTTGCCGCCCTCGTTGCCCAGGCTGACGCCTGGTGGCCTCTGCGTAGGGCAGACTCGATCTTCTTGTCCTCTGCTCTTAGCGCCTCATTTATGTCCCCAGGAATATTGGACTTGGGAAACAATGAGTTCAAGGGTTCATCAATTTCGGGTATCTCCAAAAGGGAGGCCAGGGAAGGAGCGACATTGAACAATTGTCTTTCTACTGCCCCAGGGCTCAAGGGGGATCCTAGGTTCTCCCATTGTTTCTGGACCATCTTTAGAAAAAGAGGAGGGCAGGGAATATGATTCTGTGAGACAGAGGGTTCAGTGTAAATGGCATGGGGACCTTGGGATGTTGGTGCGGTCTCCTGTTGTTGAGTGAGGTTAGCAGTGGTACAGGCTTTGAGTAACAGGGAATTAAAGAAGGAATGGTCAAAGAGACCAACAGGAGGGGTGGGTTCGGATGGGGCGATGCCCTCGTCCTCAGACAAGATCAGGTCAGGTTGTTCAGCTCCTGCAGATTCCAGGTCCGATGCGGGGTCATCCATCCAGTCCGGAGATTGTGAGTGATGTGTGGTCTGGGGGGGTGGCTGTGGAGTGTTGGAGGCCATAAACTGAGCCACAGCCTGGGCTATCATGGACTGGAGCAAGTTTGGGTTCAGGGCCTGGTTCTCAGGGAGGCGAAGCCCTGCTGCAGTGGGTGTAAATGTGGCCTGGGGCCCTGAGGTGTCCTGACCAGTCATGCCCCTCCCTGAGGTCACAGCTATGCTTGAATCTGACTCGGTAATTCCTCTGGGGGGAGACCAAGCCCCTGGGGCCGAGGCACTATGTGAAGAAAGGGGCTCAAATATAGACCTCCCCCGTGTACCTGCCAGATCTGGGGATACCGTCCTCGGTCCTTGGCCCCCTTCCTCTCTCTGGGGCTCCCTGCTTAGTCGGGCCCGCTTGGTGGTGCTCTTTCCACTTGCCTCTGATTGACGACTTCTCTTGACCGGCTCGCTGCCTCTCTCTGCCATGACGGTTGCTCTGGTCTCAACCTTGGCAAAACGCCCCCTCAGCGCTGTAGTTCACCAAGGGAGTCTACAGAGATAATTCAGCCCTAGAGGGGAAGGGCGGGGAACTGATGTGGGCACCCCGATCACTCAGGATCGATCAGGCCCTCCCCGGTCGGAGCTGCTCTCTGAAGCGTTGGCCACCAATGATCGAATGCTGTCTTCAGAAGAAGGTTCCAGGTAGCCTGGAGTCCGTCCACACCCAAAAGGAAAAAGGCCTCCGGTGGCTTTAGCCACGCACAAAATGGCCGCCGATGACTCTAGTAGCAATTAAAATGGCCGCCGAGGCTTCAGCCCCACTCAAAATGGCCGCCGAGGGCTTCAGCCACAAACAAAATGGCCGCCGAGGCTTCACCCCCACTCAAAATGGCCGCCGAGGGCTTCAGCCACAAACAAAATGGCCGCCGAGGCTTCAGCCCCACTCAAAATGGCCGCCTATCTGTATCTATCAATCTATCAATCTACCTACCTATCTGTATCTATCAATCTACCTACCTATCTGTATCTATCAATCTACCTACCTGCCTATCTCTATCTATCTACCTACCTACCTACCTATCTCTATCTATCAATCTACCTACCTACCTATCTGTATCTATCTATCTACCTACCTATCTGTATCTATATATCTACCTACCTACCTATCTGTATCTATCAATCTACCTACCTACCTATCTCTATCTATCAATCTACCTACCTACCTATCTCTATCTATCAATCTACCTACCCACCTATCTGTATCTATCTATCTACCTACCTACCTATCTGTATCTATCAATCTACCTACCTACCTATCTGTATCTATATATCTACCTACCTACCTATCTGTATCTATCAATCTGCCTACCTACCTATCTCTATCTATCTACCTACCTACCTACCTATCTCTATCTATCAATCTACCTACCTACCTATCTGTATGTATCTATCCACCTACCTACCTATCTGTATCTATCAATCTACCTACCTACCTATCTCTATCTATCAATCTACCTACCTACCTATCTGTATCTATCTATCTACCTACCTACCTGTATCTATCAATCTACCTACCTACCTATCTCTATCTATCAATCTAGCTACCTACATATCTGTATCTATCTATCTACCTACCTACCTATCTGTATCTATCAATCTACCTACCTACCTATCTCTATCTATCAATCTACCTACCTACCTATCTGTATCTATCTATCTACCTACCTACCTATCTGTATCTATCAATCTACCTACCTACCTATCTCTATCTATCTATCTATCTATCTATCTATCTATCTATCTATCTATCTATCTATCTATCTATCTATCTATCTATCTATCTATCTACCTACCTACCTACATATCTGTATCTATATATCTACCTACCTACCTATCTCTATCTATCTATCTATCTACCTACCTACCTATCTCTATCTATCTATCTATCTATCTATCTACCTACCTATCTCTATCTATCTATCTACCTACCTACCTATCTGTATCTATCAATCTACCTACCTGCCTATCTCTATCTATCTACCTACCTACCTACCTATCTCTATCTATCAATCTACCTACCTACCTATCTGTATCTATCTACCTACCTACCTACCTACCTATCTCTATCTATCTATCTATTTACCTACCTACCTATCTCTATCTATCTATCTACCTACCTACCTATCTGTATCTATCTATCTACCTACCTACCTATCTGTATCTATCAATCTACCTACCTACCTATCTCTATCTATCAATCTACCTACCTACCTATCTGTATCTATCTACCTACCTACCTACCTATCTGTATCTATCTATCTACCTACCTACCTATCTGTATCTATCTATCTACCTACCTACCTATCTCTATCTATCTATCTACCTACCTACCTACCTATCTCTCTATCAATCTACCTACCTACCTATCTCTATCTATCACTCTACCTACCTACCTATCTCTATCTATCTATCTACCTACCTACCTATCTGTATCTATTTATCTACCTACCTACCTATCTGTATCTATCTATCTACCTACTTATCTCTATCTATCTATCTACCTACCTACCTATCTCTATCAATCTACCTACTTACCTATCTCTATCTATCAATCTACCTACCTACCTATCTCTATCTATCAATCTACCTACCTACCTATCTGTATCTATCTATCTACCTACCTACCTATCTGTATCTATCTACCTACCTACCTACCTATCTGTATCTATCTATATACCTACCTATCTCTATCTATCAATCTACCTACCTACCTATCTCTATCTATCTATCTACCTACCTACCTATCTGTATCTATCTATCTACCTACCTACCTATCTGTATCTATCAATCTACCTACCTACCTATCTGTATCTATCTATCTACCTACCTACCTATCTCTATCTATCAATATACCTACCTACCTATCTGTATCTATCTATCTACCTATCTACCTATCTCTATCTATCAATCTACCTACCTATCTCTATCTATCTACCTACCCACCTATCTGTATTTATCTATCTACCTACCTATCTGTATCTACCTACCTACCTACCTACCTACCTATCTGTATCTATCTATCTACCTACCTACCTATCTCTATCTATCAATCTACCTACCTACCTATCTCTATCTATCTACCTACCTATCTATCTGTATCTATCTATCTACCTACCTACCTATCTGTATCTATCAATCTACCTACCTACCTATCTGTATCTATCTATCTACCTACCTACCTATCTCTATCTATCAATATACCTACCTACCTATCTGTATCTATCTATCTACCTATCTACCTATCTCTATCTATCAATCTACCTACCTACCTATCTCTATCTATCTACCTACCCACCTATCTGTATTTATCTATCTACCTACATATCTGTATCTATATATCTACCTACCTACCTATCTCTATCTATCTACCTACCTACCTACCTATCTCTATCTATCAATCTACCTACCTACCTATCTGTATCTATCAATCTACCTACCTACCTATCTCTATCTATCAATCTACCTACCTACCTATCTCTATCTATCTATCTACCTACCTACCTACCTATCTGTATCTATCAATCTACCTACCTGCCTATCTCTATCTATCTACCTACCTACCTACCTATCTCTATCTATCAATCTACCTACCTACCTATCTGTATCTATCTATCTACCTACCTATCTGTATCTATATATCTACCTACCTACCTATCTGTATCTATCAATCTACCTACCTACCTATCTCTATCTATCAATCTACCTACCTACCGATCTCTATCTATCAATCTACCTACCCACCTATCTGTATCTATCTATCTACCTACCTACCTATCTGTATCTATCAATCTACCTACCTACCTATCTGTATCTATATATCTACCTACCTACCTATCTGTATCTATCAATCTGCCTACCTACCTATCTCTATCTATCTACCTACCTACCTACCTATCTCTATCTATCAATCTACCTACCTACCTATCTGTATCTATCTATCCACCTACCTACCTATCTGTATCTATCAATCTACCTACCTACCTATCTCTATCTATCAATCTACCTACCTACCTATCTGTATCTATCTATCTACCTACCTACCTGTATCTATCAATCTACCTACCTACCTATCTCTATCTATCAATCTAGCTACCTACATATCTGTATCTATCTATCTACCTACCTACCTATCTGTATCTATCAATCTACCTACCTACCTATCTCTATCTATCAATCTACCTACCTACCTATCTGTATCTATCTATCTACCTACCTACCTATCTGTATCTATCAATCTACCTACCTACCTATCTCTATCTATCTATCTATCTATCTATCTATCTATCTATCTATCTATCTATCTATCTATCTATCTATCTACCTACCTACATATCTGTATCTATATATCTACCTACCTACCTATCTCTATCTATCTATCTACCTACCTACCTATCTCTATCTATCTATCTATCTACCTACCTATCTCTATCTATCTATCTACCTACCTACCTATCTGTATCTATCAATCTACCTACCTGCCTATCTCTATCTATCTACCTACCTACCTACCTATCTCTATCTATCAATCTACCTACCTACCTATCTGTATCTATCTACCTACCTACCTACCTATCTCTATCTATCTATCTATTTACCTACCTACCTATCTCTATCTATCTATCTACCTACCTACCTATCTGTATCTATCTATCTACCTACCTACCTATCTGTATCTATCAATCTACCTACCTACCTATCTCTATCTATCTACCTACCTACATATCTGTATCTATATATCTACCTACCTACCTATCTGTATCTATCAATCTACCTACCTACCTATCTCTATCTACCTACCGACCTACCTACCTATCTCTATCAATCTACCTACCTACCTATCTCTATCTATCTACCTACCTACCTACCTATCTCTATCTATCAATCTACCTACCTACCTATGTGTATCTATCTATCTACCTACCTACATATCTGTATCTACCTACCTACCTACCTATCTGTATCTACCTACCTACCTATCTCTATCTATCTATCTACCTACCTACCTACCTATCTCTATCTATCTATCTACCTACCTACCTATCTGTATCTATCAATCTACCTACCTACCTATCTCTATCTATCTACCTACCTACCTACCTATTTCTATCTATCAATCTACCTACCTACCTATCTGTATCTATCTACCTACCTACCTACCTATCTCTATCTATCTACCTACCTACCTACCTATCTCTATCTATCAATCTACCTACATACCTATCTGTATCTATCTACCTACCTACCTACCTACCTATCTCTATCTATCTACCTACCTACCTATCTCTATCTATCTACCTACCTACCTACCTACCTATCTCTATCTATCAATCTACCTACCTACCTATCTGTATCTATCTACCTACCTACCTACCTATCTCTATCTATCTATCTACCTACCTACCTATCTCTATCTATCTACCTACCTACCTACCTATCTCTATCTATCAATCTACCTACCTACCTATCTCTATCTATCTATCTACCTACCTACATATCTGTATCTATCTACCTACCTACCTACCTATCTGTATCTATCTATCTACCTACCTACATATCTGTATCTATATATCTACCTACCTACCTATCTGTATCTATCTATCTACCTACCTACCTATCTGTATCTATCAATCTACCTACCTACCTATCTCTATCTATCTATCTACCTACCTACATATCTGTATCTATCTACCTACCTACCTATCTGTATCTATATATCTACCTACCTACCTATCTCTATCTATCAATCTACCTACCTACCTATCTCTATCTATCTATCTACGTACCCACCTATCTGTATTTATCTATCTACCTACATATCTGTATCTATATATCTACCTACCTACCTATCTGTATCTATCAATCTGCCTACCTACCTATCTCTATCTATCTACCTACCTACCTACATATCTGTATCTATCAATCTACCTACCTGCCTATCTCTATCTATCTACCTACCTACCTACCTATCTCTATCTATCAATCTACCTACCTACCTATCTGTATCTATCTATCTACCTATCTACCTATCTCTATCTATCAATCTACCTACCTACCTATCTCTATCTATCTACGTACCTACCTATCTGTATCTATATATCTACCTACCTACCTATCTGTATCTATCAATCTACCTACCTACCTATCTCTATCTATCAATCTACCTACCTACCTATCTCTATCTATCAATCTACCTACCCACCTATCTGTATCTATCTATCTACCTACCTACCTATCTGTATCTATCAATCTACCTACCTACCTATCTGTATCTATATATCTACCTACCTACCTATCTGTATCTATCAATCTGCCTACCTACCTATCTCTATCTATCTACCTACCTACCTACCTATCTCTATCTATCAATCTACCTACCTACCTATCTGTATCTATCTATCTACCTACCTACCTATCTGTATCTATCAATCTACCTACCTACCTATCTCTATCTATCAATCTACCTACCTACCTATCTGTATCTATCTATCTACCTACCTACCTGTATCTATCAATCTACCTACCTACCTATCTCTATCTATCAATCTAGCTACCTACATATCTGTATCTATCTATCTACCTACCTACCTATCTGTATCTACCAATCTACCTACCTACCTATCTCTATCTATCAATCTACCTACCTACCTATCTGTATCTATCTATCTACCTACCTACCTATCTGTATCTATCAATCTACCTACCTACCTATCTCTATCTATCTACCTACCTACCTACCTATCTCTATCTATCTACCTACCTACCTACCTATCTGTATCTATCAATCTACCTACCTGCCTATCTCTATCTATCTACCTACCTACCTACCTATCTCTATCTATCAATCTACCTACCTACCTATCTGTATCTATCAATCTACCTACCTACCTATCTCTATCTATCAATCTACCTACCTACCTATCTCTATCTATCAATCTACCTACCCACCTATCTGTATCTATCTATCTACCTACCTACCTATCTGTATCTATCAATCTACCTACCTACCTATCTGTATCTATATATCTACCTACCTACCTATCTGTATCTATCAATCTGCCTACCTACCTATCTCTATCTATCTACCTACCTACCTACCTATCTCTATCTATCAATCTACCTACCTACCTATCTGTATCTATCTATCTACCTACCTACCTATCTGTATCTATCAATCTACCTACCTACCTATCTCTATCTATCAATCTACCTACCTACCTATCTGTATCTATCTATCTACCTACCTACCTGTATCTATCAATCTACCTACCTACCCATCTCTATCTATCAATCTAGCTACCTACATATCTGTATCTATCTATCTACCTACCTACCTATCTGTATCTACCAATCTACCTACCTACCTATCTCTATCTATCAATCTACCTACCTACCTATCTGTATCTATCTATCTACCTACCTACCTATCTGTATCTATCAATCTACCTACCTACCTATCTCTATCTATCTACCTACCTACCTACCTATCTCTATCTATCTACCTACCTACCTACCTATCTGTATCTATCAATCTACCTACCTGCCTATCTCTATCTATCTACCTACCTACCTACCTACCTATCTCTATCTATCAATCTACCTACCTACCTATCTGTATCTATCAATCTACCTACCTACCTATCTCTATCTATCAATCTACCTACCTACCTATCTCTATCTATCTATCTACCTACCTACATATCTGTATCTATCTACCTACCTACCTACCTATCTGTATCTATCTATCTACCTACCTACATATCTGTATCTATATATCTACCTACCTACCTATCTGTATCTATCTATCTACCTACCTACCTATCTGTATCTATCAATCTACCTACCTACCTATCTCTATCTATCTATCTACCTACCTACATATCTGTATCTATCTACCTACCTACCTATCTGTATCTATATATCTACCTACCTACCTATCTCTATCTATCAATCTACCTACCTACCTATCTCTATCTATCTATCTACGTACCCACCTATCTGTATTTATCTATCTACCTACATATCTGTATCTATATATCTACCTACCTACCTATCTGTATCTATCAATCTGCCTACCTACCTATCTCTATCTATCTACCTACCTACCTACATATCTGTATCTATCAATCTACCTACCTGCCTATCTCTATCTATCTACCTACCTACCTACCTATCTCTATCTATCAATCTACCTACCTACCTATCTGTATCTATCTATCTACCTATCTACCTATCTCTATCTATCAATCTACCTACCTACCTATCTCTATCTATCTACGTACCTACCTATCTGTATCTATATATCTACCTACCTACCTATCTGTATCTATCAATCTACCTACCTACCTATCTCTATCTATCAATCTACCTACCTACCTATCTCTATCTATCAATCTACCTACCCACCTATCTGTATCTATCTATCTACCTACCTACCTATCTGTATCTATCAATCTACCTACCTACCTATCTGTATCTATATATCTACCTACCTACCTATCTGTATCTATCAATCTGCCTACCTACCTATCTCTATCTATCTACCTACCTACCTACCTATCTCTATCTATCAATCTACCTACCTACCTATCTGTATCTATCTATCTACCTACCTACCTATCTGTATCTATCAATCTACCTACCTACCTATCTCTATCTATCAATCTACCTACCTACCTATCTGTATCTATCTATCTACCTACCTACCTGTATCTATCAATCTACCTACCTACCTATCTCTATCTATCAATCTAGCTACCTACATATCTGTATCTATCTATCTACCTACCTACCTATCTGTATCTACCAATCTACCTACCTACCTATCTCTATCTATCAATCTACCTACCTACCTATCTGTATCTATCTATCTACCTACCTACCTATCTGTATCTATCAATCTACCTACCTACCTATCTCTATCTATCTACCTACCTACCTACCTATCTCTATCTATCTACCTACCTACCTACCTATCTGTATCTATCAATCTACCTACCTGCCTATCTCTATCTATCTACCTACCTACCTACCTATCTCTATCTATCAATCTACCTACCTACCTATCTGTATCTATCAATCTACCTACCTACCTATCTCTATCTATCAATCTACCTACCTACCTATCTCTATCTATCAATCTACCTACCCACCTATCTGTATCTATCTATCTACCTACCTACCTATCTGTATCTATCAATCTACCTACCTACCTATCTGTATCTATATATCTACCTACCTACCTATCTGTATCTATCAATCTGCCTACCTACCTATCTCTATCTATCTACCTACCTACCTACCTATCTCTATCTATCAATCTACCTACCTACCTATCTGTATCTATCTATCTACCTACCTACCTATCTGTATCTATCAATCTACCTACCTACCTATCTCTATCTATCAATCTACCTACCTACCTATCTGTATCTATCTATCTACCTACCTACCTGTATCTATCAATCTACCTACCTACCTATCTCTATCTATCAATCTAGCTACCTACATATCTGTATCTATCTATCTACCTACCTACCTATCTGTATCTACCAATCTACCTACCTACCTATCTCTATCTATCAATCTACCTACCTACCTATCTGTATCTATCTATCTACCTACCTACCTATCTGTATCTATCAATCTACCTACCTACCTATCTCTATCTATCTACCTACCTACCTACCTATCTCTATCTATCTACCTACCTACCTACCTATCTGTATCTATCAATCTACCTACCTGCCTATCTCTATCTATCTACCTACCTACCTACCTACCTATCTCTATCTATCAATCTACCTACCTACCTATCTGTATCTATCAATCTACCTACCTACCTATCTCTATCTATCAATCTACCTACCTACCTATCTCTATCTATCAATCTACCTACCCACCTATCTGTATCTAAATATCTACCTACCTACCTATCTGTATCTATATATCTACCTACCTACCTATCTGTATCTATCAATCTGCCTACCTACCTATCTCTATCTATCTACCTACCTACCTACCTATCTCTATCTATCAATCTACCTACCTACCTATCTGTATCTATCTAACTACCTACCTACCTATCTGTATCTATCAATCTACCTACCTACCTATCTCTATCTATCAATCTACCTACCTACCTATCTGTATCTATCTATCTACCTACCTACCTGTATCTATCAATCTACCTACCTACCTATCTATCTCTATCTATCAATCTAGCTACCTACATATCTGTATCTATCTATCTACCTACCTACCTATCTGTATCTATCAATCTACCTACCTACCTATCTGTATCTATCTATCTACCCACCTACCTATCTGTATCTATCAATCTACCTACCTACCTATCTCTATCTATCTATCTATCTATCTATCTATCTATCTATCTATCTATCTATCTATCTATCTATCTATCTATCTATCTATCTATCTATCTATCTATCTATCTATCTACCTACCTACCTATCTGTATCTATCAATCTACCTACCTGCCTATCTCTATCTATCTACCTACCTACCTACCTATCTCTATCTATCAATCTACCTACCTACCTATCTGTATCTATCTACCTACCTACCTACCTACCTATCTCTATCTATCTATCTATTTACCTACCTACCTATCTCTTTCTATCTATCTACCTACCTACCTATCTGTATCTATCTATCTACCTACCTACCTATCTGTATCTATCAATCTACCTACCTACCTATCTCTATCTATCTACCTACCTACATATCTGTATCTATATATCTACCTACCTACCTATCTGTATCTATCAATCTACCTACCTACCTATCTCTATCTACCTACCTACCTACCTACCTATCTCTATCAATCTACCTACCTACCTATCTCTATCTATCTACCTACCTACCTACCTATCTCTATCTATCAATCTACCTACCTACCTATGTGTATCTATCTATCTACCTACCTACCTATCTGTATCTATCAATCTACCTACCTACCTATCTCTATCTATCTACCTACCTACATATCTGTATCTATATATCTACCTACCTACCTATCTGTATCTATCAATCTACCTACCTACCTATCTCTATCTACCTACCTACCTACCTATCTCTATCAATCTACCTACCTACCTATCTCTATCTACCTACCTACCTACCTACCTATCTCTATCAATCTACCTACCTACCTATCTCTATCTATCTACCTACCTACCTACCTATCTCTATCTATCAATCTACCTACCTACCTATCTGTATCTATCTATCTACCTACCTACCTGTATCTATCAATCTACCTACCTACCTATCTATCTCTATCTATCAATCTAGCTACCTACATATCTGTATCTATCTATCTACCTACCTACCTATCTGTATCTATCAATCTACCTACCTACCTATCTGTATCTATCTACCTACCTACCTACCTATCTGTATCTATCTATCTACCTACCTACCTATCTCTATCTATCTATCTACCTACCTACCTATCTCTATCTATCTATCTACCTACCTACCTATCTGTATCTATCAATCTACCTACCTACCTATCTCTATCTATCTACCTACCTACCTACCTATTTCTATCTATCAATCTACCTACCTACCTATCTGTATCTATCTACCTACCTACCTACCTATCTCTATCTATCTATCTACCTACCTACCTATCTCTATCTATCTACCTACCTACCTACCTACCTATCTCAATCTATCAATCTACCTACCTACCTATCTGTATCTATCTACCTACCTACCTATCTCTATCTATCTACCTACCTACCTATCTCTATCTATCGACCTACCTACCTACCTATCTCTATCTATCAATCTACCTACCTACCTATCTCTATCTATCTATCTACCTACCTACATATTTGTATCTATCTACCTACCTACCTACCTATCTCTATCTATCTATCTACCTACCTACCTATCTCTATCTATCTACCTACCTACCTACCTACCTATCTCAATCTATCAATCTACCTACCTACCTATCTGTATCTATCTACCTACCTACCTATCTCTATCTATCTACCTACCTACCTATCTCTATCTATCTACCTACCTACCTACCTATCTGTATCTATCAATCTACCTACCTACCTATCTCTATCTATCTATCTACCTACCTACATATCTGTATCTATCTACCTACCTACCTATCTGTATCTATATATCTACCTACCTACCTATCTCTATCTATCAATCTACCTACCTACCTATCTCTATCTATCTATCTACCTACCCACCTATCTGTATTTATCTATCTACCTACATATCTGTATCTATATATCTACCTACCTACCTATCTCTATCTATCTACCTACCTACCTACATATCTCTATCTATCAATCTACCTACCTACCTATCTGTATCTATCAATCTACTTACCTACCTATCTCTATCTATCTATTTACCTACCTACATATCTGTATCTATCTATTAACCTACCTACCTATCTGTATCTAACTATCTACCTATCTACCTATCTCTATCTATCAATCTACCTACCTACCTATCTATCTACCTACCTACCCACCTATCTGTATTTATCTATCTACCTACATATCTGTATCTATATATCTACCTGCCTACCTATCTCTATCTATCTACCTACCTACCTATCTCTATCTATCAATCTACCTACCTACCTATCTGTATCTATCTATCTACCTACCTACCTATCTCTATCTATCTATCTATCTACCTACCTACCTATCTGTATCTATCTATCTACCTACCTACCTATCTCTATCTATCTATCTACCTACCTACCTATCTCTATCTATCAATCTATCTACCTACCTATCTCTATCTATCTATCTACCTACCTACCTATCTGTATTTATCCATCTACCTACATATCTGTATCTATATATCTACCTACCTACCTATCTCTATCTACCTACCTACCTACCTACCTATCTCTATCAATCTACCTACCTACCTATCTCTATCTATCTACCTACCTACCTACCTATCTCTATCTATCAATCTACCTACCTACCTATGTGTATCTATCTATCTACCTACCTACATATCTGTATCTATCTACCTACCTACCTATCTGTATCTATCTATCTACCTACCTGCCTATCTCTATCTATCTATCTACCTACCTACCTATCTCTATCTATCTATCTACCTACCTACCTATCTGTATCTATCAATCTACCTACCTACCTATCTCTATCTATCTACCTACCTACCTACCTATTTCTATCTATCAATCTACCTACCTACCTATCTGTATCTATCTACCTACCTACCTACCTATCTCTATCTATCTATCTACCTACCTACCTATCTCTATCTATCTACCTACCTACCTACCTACCTATCTCTATCTATCAATCTACCTACCTACCTATCTGTTTCTATCTACCTACCTACCTACCTATCTCTATCTATCTACCTACCTACCTATCTCTATCTATCTACCTACCTACCTACCTACCTATCTCTATCTATCAATCTACCTACCTATCTCTATCTATCTATCTACCTACCTACATATTTGTATCTATCTACCTACCTACCTACCTATCTGTATCTATCTATCTACCTACCTACATATCTGTATCTATATATCTACCTACCTACCTATCTGTATCTATCTATCTACCTACCTACCTACCTACCTATCTGTATCTATCAATCTACCTACCTACCTATCTCTATCTATCTATCTACCTACCTACATATCTCTATCTATCTACCTACCTACCTATCTGTATCTATATATCTACCTACCTACCTATCTCTATCTATCAATCTACCTACCTACCTATCTCTATCTATCTATCTACCTACCCACCTATCTGTATTTATCTATCTACCTACATATCTGTATCTATATATCTACCTACCTACCTATCTCTATCTATCTACCTACCTACCTACCTACCTATCTCTATCTATCAATCTACCTACCTACCTATCTGTATCTATCAATCTACCTACCTACCTATCTCTATCTATCAATCTACCTACCTACCTATCTATCTACCTACCTACCCACCTATCTGTATTTATCTATCTACCTACATATCTGTATCTATATATCTACCTGCCTACCTATCTCTATCTATCTACCTACCTACCTATCTCTATCTATCAATCTACATACCTACCTATCTGTATCTATCTATCTACCTACCTACCTACCTCTATCTATCTATCTACCTACCTACCTATCTGTATCTATCTATCTACCTACCTACCTATCTCTATCTATCTATCTACCTACCTACCTATCTCTATCTATCAATCTATCTACCTACCTATCTCTATCTATCTATCTACCTACCTACCTATCTGTATCTATATATCTACCTACCTACCTATCTGTATCTATCAATCTACCTACCTACATATCTCTATCTATCAATCTACCTACCTACCTATCTCTATCTATCAATCTACCTAACCACCTATCTGTATCTATCTATCTACCTACCTACCTATCTGTATCTATCAATCTACCTACCTACCTATCTGTATCTATATATCTACCTAATTACCTATCTGTATCTATCAATCTGCCTACCTACATATCTCTATCTATCTACCTACCTACCTACCTATCTCTATCTATCAATCTACCTACCTACCTATCAGTATCTATCTATCAATCTACCTACCTATCTGTATCTATCAATCTACCTACCTACCTATCTCTATCTATCAATCTACCTACCTACCTATCTGTATCTATCTATCTACCTACCTACCTGTATCTATCAATCTACCTACCTACCTATCTCTATCTATCAATCTACCTACCTACATATCTGTATCTATCTATCTACCTACCTACCTATCTGTATCTATCAATCTACCTACCTACCTATCTCTATCTATCAATCTACCTACCTACCTATCTGTATCTATCTATCTACCTACCTACCTATCTGTATCTATCAACCTACCTACCTATCTCTATCTATCTATCAATCTACCTACCTACCTATCTGTATCTATCAATCTACCTACCTACCTATCTCTATCTATCTACCTACCTACCTACCTACCTATCTCTATCATTCTACCTACCTACCTATCTCTATCTATCTATCTACCTACCTACCTATCTCTATCTATCTATCTATCTATCTATCTATCTATCTATCTATCTATCTATCTATCTATCTATCTATCTATCTATCTACCTACCTACTTATCTCTATCTATCTATCTACCTTCCTACCTATCTGTATCTATCAATCTACCTACCTACCTATCTCTATCTATCTATTTACCTACCCACCTATCTGTATTTATCTATCTACCTACCTATCTGTATCTATCTACCTACCTACCTACCTACCTACCTACCTATCTCTATCTATCAATCTACCTACCTACCTATCTGTATCTACCTACCTACCTATCTCTATCTATCTACCTACCTACCTACCTATCTCTATCATTCTACCTACCTACCTATCTCTATCTATCTATCTACCTACCTACCTATCTCTATCTATCTATCTATCTACCTACCTACTTATCTCTATCTATCTATCTACCTACCTATCTGTATCTATCAATCTACCTACCTACCTATCTCTATCTATCTACCTACCTACCTATCTGTATCTATCAATCTACCTACCTACCTATCTCTATCTATCTACCTACCTACATATCTGCATCTATATATCTACCTTCCTACCTATCTGTATCTATCTATCTACCTATCTACCTATCTCTATCTATCAATCTACCTACCTACCTATCTCTATCTATCTATTTACCTACCCACCTATCTGTATTTATCTATCTACCTACCTATCTGTATCTATCTACCTACCTACCTACCTACCTATCTCTATCTATCTATCTACCTACCTACCTATCTCTATCTATCTACCTACCTACCTACCTATCTCTATCTATCAATCTACCTACCTACATATCTGTATCTATATATCTACCTACCTACCTATCTGTATCTATCTATCTACCTATCTACCTATCACTATCTATCAATCTACCTACCTACCTATCTCTACCTATCTACGTACCTACCTATCTGTATCTATCTACCTACCTACCTACTTATCTCTATCTATCTATCTACCTACCTACCTATCTCTATCTATCAATCTACCTACCTACCTATCTCTATCTATCTATCTATCTATCTACCTACCTACCTACCTACCTATCTCTATCTATCTATCTACCTACCTATCTGTATCTACCTACCTACCTACCTACCTATCTCTATCTATCTATCTACCTACCTACCTATCTCTATCTATCAATCTACCTACCTACCTATCTGTATCTATCAATCTGCCTACCTACATATCTCTATCTATCTACCTACCTACCTACCTATCTCTATCTATCAATCTACCTACCTACCTATCAGTATCTATCTATCAATCTACCTACCTATCTGTATCTATCAATCTACCTACCTACCTATCTCTATCTATCAATCTACCTACCTACCTATCTGTATCTATCTATCTACCTACCTACCTGTATCTATCAATCTACCTACCTACCTATCTCTATCTATCAATCTACCTACCTACATATCTGTATCTATCTATCTACCTACCTACCTATCTGTATCTATCAATCTACCTACCTACCTATCTCTATCTATCAATCTACCTACCTACCTATCTGTATCTATCTATCTACCTACCTACCTATCTGTATCTATCAACCTACCTACCTATCTCTATCTATCTATCAATCTACCTACCTACCTATCTGTATCTATCAATCTACCTACCTACCTATCTCTATCTATCTACCTACCTACCTACCTACCTATCTCTATCATTCTACCTACCTACCTATCTCTATCTATCTATCTACCTACCTACCTATCTCTATCTATCTATCTATCTATCTATCTATCTATCTATCTATCTATCTATCTATCTATCTATCTATCTATCTATCTATCTACCTACCTACTTATCTCTATCTATCTATCTACCTTCCTACCTATCTGTATCTATCAATCTACCTACCTACCTATCTCTATCTATCTATTTACCTACCCACCTATCTGTATTTATCTATCTACCTACCTATCTGTATCTATCTACCTACCTACCTACCTACCTACCTATCTCTATCTATCAATCTACCTACCTACCTATCTGTATCTACCTACCTACCTATCTCTATCTATCTACCTACCTACCTACCTATCTCTATCATTCTACCTACCTACCTATCTCTATCTATCTATCTACCTACCTACCTATCTCTATCTATCTATCTATCTACCTACCTACTTATCTCTATCTATCTATCTACCTACCTACCTATCTGTATCTATCAATCTACCTACCTACCTATCTCTATCTATCTACCTACCTACCTATCTGTATCTATCAATCTACCTACCTACCTATCTCTATCTATCTACCTACCTACATATCTGCATCTATATATCTACCTTCCTACCTATCTGTATCTATCTATCTACCTATCTACCTATCTCTATCTATCAATCTACCTACCTACCTATCTCTATCTATCTATTTACCTACCCACCTATCTGTATTTATCTATCTACCTACCTATCTGTATCTATCTACCTACCTACCTACCTACCTATCTCTATCTATCTATCTACCTACCTACCTATCTCTATCTATCTACCTACCTACCTACCTATCTCTATCTATCAATCTACCTACCTACATATCTGTATCTATATATCTACCTACCTACCTATCTGTATCTATCTATCTACCTATCTACCTATCACTATCTATCAATCTACCTACCTACCTATCTCTACCTATCTACGTACCTACCTATCTGTATCTATCTACCTACCTACCTACTTATCTCTATCTATCTATCTACCTACCTACCTATCTCTATCTATCAATCTACCTACCTACCTATCTCTATCTATCTATCTATCTACCTACCTACCTACCTATCTCTATCTATCTATCTACCTACCTATCTGTATCTACCTACCTACCTACCTACCTATCTCTATCTATCTATCTACCTACCTACCTATCTCTATCTATCAATCTACCTACCTACCTATCTGTATCTATCAATCTACCTACCTATCTATCTCTATCTATCTACCTATCTACCTACCTATCTCTATCAATCTACCTACCTACCTATCTCTATCTATCTACCTACCTACCTACCTATCTCTATCTATCAATCTCCCTACCTACCTATCTGTATCTATCTATCTACCTACCTACATATCTCTATATATCTACCTACCTACCTACCTTTCTGTATCTATCTACCTACCTACCTATCTCTATCTATCTATCTACCTACCTACCTATCTCTATCTATCTATCTACATACCTACCTATCTGTATCTATCAATCTACCTACCTACCTATCTCTATCTATCTACCTACCTACCTACCTATCTCTATCTATCAATCTACCTACCTACCTATCTGTATCTATCTACCTACCTACCTATCTCTATCTATCTATCTACCTACCTACCTATCTCTATCTATCAATCTACCTACCTACCTATCTGTATCTATCAATCTACCTACCTACCTATCTCTATCTATCTATCTACCTACCTACCTATCTCTATCTATCTATCAATCTACCTACCTACCTATCTGTATCTATCAATCTACCTACCTATCTATCTCTATCTATCTACCTATCTACCTTCCTATCTCTATCAATCTACCTACCTACCTATCTCTATCTATCTACCTACCAACCTACCTATCTCTATCTATCAATCTACCTACCTAACTATCTGTATCTATCTATCTACCTACCTACATATCTGTATCTATCTACCTACCTACCTACTTATCTCTATCTATCTATCTACCTACCTACCTATCTCTATCTATCAATCTACCTACCTACCTATCTCTATCTATCTATCTATCTACCTACCTACCTACCTATCTCTATCTATCTATCTACCTACCTATCTGTATCTACCTACCTACCTACCTACCTATCTCTATCTATCTATCTACCTACCTACCTATCTCTATCTATCAATCTACCTACCTACCTATCTGTATCTATCAATCTACCTACCTATCTATCTCTATCTATCTACCTATCTACCTACCTATCTCTATCAATCTACCTACCTACCTATCTCTATCTATCTACCTACCTACCTACCTATCTCTATCTATCAATCTCCCTACCTACCTATCTGTATCTATCTATCTACCTACCTACATATCTCTATATATCTACCTACCTACCTACCTTTCTGTATCTATCTACCTACCTACCTATCTCTATCTATCTATCTACCTACCTACCTATCTCTATCTATCTATCTACATACCTACCTATCTGTATCTATCAATCTACCTACCTACCTATCTCTATCTATCTACCTACCTACCTACCTATCTCTATCTATCAATCTACCTACCTACCTATCTGTATCTATCTACCTACCTACCTATCTCTATCTATCTATCTACCTACCTACCTATCTCTATCTATCAATCTACCTACCTACCTATCTGTATCTATCAATCTACCTACCTACCTATCTCTATCTATCTATCTACCTACCTACCTATCTCTATCTATCTATCAATCTACCTACCTACCTATCTGTATCTATCAATCTACCTACCTATCTATCTCTATCTATCTACCTATCTACCTTCCTATCTCTATCAATCTACCTACCTACCTATCTCTATCTATCTACCTACCAACCTACCTATCTCTATCTATCAATCTACCTACCTAACTATCTGTATCTATCTATCTACCTACCTACATATCTGTATCTATCTACCTACCTACCTACCTTTCTGTATCTATCTACCTACCTACCTATCTCTATCTATCTATCTACCTACCTACCTATCTCTATCTATCTATCTACCTACCTACCTATCTGTATCTATCAATCTACCTACCTACCTATCTCTATCTATCTACCTACCTACCTACCTATCTCTATCTATCAATCTACCTACCTACCCATCTGTATCTATCTACCTACCTACCTATCTCTATCTATCTATCTATCTACCTACCTACCTATCTCTATCTATCTACCTACCTACCTACCTACCTATCTCTATCTATCTATTTACCTACCCACCTATCTGTATTTATCTATCTACCTACCTATCTGTATCTATCTACCTACCTACCTACCTATCTCTATCTATCTATCTACCTACCTACCTATCTCTATCTATCTACCTACCTACCTACCTATCTCTATCTATCAATCTACCTACCTACATATCTGTATCTATATATCTACCTACCTACCTATCTGTATCTATCTATCTACCTATCTACCTATCACTATCTATCAATCTACCTACCTACCTATCTCTACCTATCTACGTACCTACCTATCTGTATCTATCTACCTACCTACCTACCTATCTCTATCTATCTATCTACCTACCTACCTATCTCTATCTATCAATCTACCTACCTACCTATCTCTATCTATCTATCTATCTATCTACCTACCTACCTATCTCTATCTATCTATCTACCTACCTATCTGTATCTACCTACCTACCTACCTACCTATCTCTATCTATCTATCTACCTACCTACCTATCTCTATCTATCAATCTACCTACCTACCTATCTGTATCTATCAATCTACCTACCTATCTATCTCTATCTATCTACCTATCTACCTACCTATCTCTATCAATCTACCTACCTACCTATCTCTATCTATCTACCTACCTACCTACCTATCTCTATCTATCAATCTCCCTACCTACCTATCTGTATCTATCTATCTACCTACCTACATATCTGTATATATCTACCTACCTACCTACCTTTCTGTATCTATCTACCTACCTACCTATCTCTATCTATCTATCTACCTACCTACCTATCTCTATCTATCTATCTACCTACCTACCTATCTGTATCTATCAATCTACCTACCTACCTATCTCTATCTATCTACCTACCTACCTACCTATCTCTATCTATCAATCTACCTACCTACCTATCTGTATCTATCTACCTACCTACCTATCTCTATCTATCTATCTACCTACCTACCTATCTCTATCTATCAATCTACCTACCTACCTATCTGTATCTATCAATCTACCTACCTACCTATCTCTATCTATCTATCTACCTACCTACCTATCTCTATCTATCTATCAATCTACCTACCTACCTATCTGTATCTATCAATCTACCTACCTATCTATCTCTATCTATCTACCTATCTACCTTCCTATCTCTATCAATCTACCTACCTACCTATCTCTATCTATCTACCTACCTACCTACCTATCTCTATCTATCAATCTACCTACCTAACTATCTGTATCTATCTATCTACCTACCTACATATCTGTATCTATCAACCTACCTACCTACCTTTCTGTATCTATCTACCTACCTACCTATGTCTATCTATCTATCTACCTACCTACCTATCTCTATCTATCTATCTACCTACCTACCTATCTGTATCTATCAATCTACCTACCTACCTATCTCTATCTATCTACCTACCTACCTACCTATCTCTATCTATCAATCTACCTACCTACCCATCTGTATCTATCTACCTACCTACCTATCTCTATCTATCTATCTATCTACCTACCTACCTATCTCTATCTATCTACCTACCTACCTACCTACCTATCTCTATCTATCTATTTACCTACCCACCTATCTGTATTTATCTATCTACCTACCTATCTGTATCTATCTACCTACCTACCTACCTATCTCTATCTATCTATCTACCTACCTACCTATCTCTATCTATCTACCTACCTACCTACCTATCTCTATCTATCAATCTACCTACCTACATATCTGTATCTATATATCTACCTACCTACCTATCTGTATCTATCTATCTACCTATCTACCTATCACTATCTATCAATCTACCTACCTACCTATCTCTACCTATCTACGTACCTACCTATCTGTATCTATCTACCTACCTACCTACCTATCTCTATCTATCTATCTACCTACCTACCTATCTCTATCTATCAATCTACCTACCTACCTATCTCTATCTATCTATCTATCTATCTACCTACCTACCTATCTCTATCTATCTATCTACCTACCTATCTGTATCTACCTACCTACCTACCTACCTATCTCTATCTATCTATCTACCTACCTACCTATCTCTATCTATCAATCTACCTACCTACCTATCTGTATCTATCAATCTACCTACCTATCTATCTCTATCTATCTACCTATCTACCTACCTATCTCTATCAATCTACCTACCTACCTATCTCTATCTATCTACCTACCTACCTACCTATCTCTATCTATCAATCTCCCTACCTACCTATCTGTATCTATCTATCTACCTACCTACATATCTGTATATATCTACCTACCTACCTACCTTTCTGTATCTATCTACCTACCTACCTATCTCTATCTATCTATCTACCTACCTACCTATCTCTATCTATCTATCTACCTACCTACCTATCTGTATCTATCAATCTACCTACCTACCTATCTCTATCTATCTACCTACCTACCTACCTATCTCTATCTATCAATCTACCTACCTACCTATCTGTATCTATCTACCTACCTACCTATCTCTATCTATCTATCTACCTACCTACCTATCTCTATCTATCAATCTACCTACCTACCTATCTGTATCTATCAATCTACCTACCTACCTATCTCTATCTATCTATCTACCTACCTACCTATCTCTATCTATCTATCAATCTACCTACCTACCTATCTGTATCTATCAATCTACCTACCTATCTATCTCTATCTATCTACCTATCTACCTTCCTATCTCTATCAATCTACCTACCTACCTATCTCTATCTATCTACCTACCTACCTACCTATCTCTATCTATCAATCTACCTACCTAACTATCTGTATCTATCTATCTACCTACCTACATATCTGTATCTATCAACCTACCTACCTACCTTTCTGTATCTATCTACCTACCTACCTATGTCTATCTATCTATCTACCTACCTACCTATCTCTATCTATCTATCTACCTACCTACCTATCTGTATCTATCAATCTACCTACCTACCTATCTCTATCTATCTACCTACCTACCTACCTATCTCTATCTATCAATCTACCTACCTACCCATCTGTATCTATCTACCTACCTACCTATCTCTATCTATCTATCTATCTACCTACCTACCTATCTCTATCTATCTACCTACCTACCTACCTACCTATCTCTATCTATCTATTTACCTACCCACCTATCTGTATTTATCTATCTACCTACCTATCTGTATCTACCTACCTACCTACCTACCTATCTCTATCTATCTATCTACTTACCTACCTATCTCTATCTATCTACCTACCTACCTACCTATCTCTATCTATCAATCTACCTACCTACATATCTGTATCTATATATCTACCTACCTACCTATCTGTATCTATCTATCTACCTATCTACCTATCACTATCTATCAATCTACCTACCTACCTATCTCTACCTATCTACGTACCTACCTATCTGTATCTATCTACCTACCTACCTACCTATCTCTATCTATCTATCTACCTACCTACCTATCTCTATCTATCAATCTACCTACCTACCTATCTCTATCTATCTATCTATCTATCTACCTACCTACCTATCTCTATCTATCTATCTACCTACCTATCTGTATCTACCTACCTACCTACCTACCTATCTCTATCTATCTATCTACCTACCTACCTATCTCTATCTATCAATCTACCTACCTACCTATCTGTATCTATCAATCTACCTACCTATCTATCTCTATCTATCTACCTATCTACCTACCTATCTCTATCAATCTACCTACCTACCTATCTCTATCTATCTACCTACCTACCTACCTATCTCTATCTATCAATCTCCCTACCTACCTATCTGTATCTATCTATCTACCTACCTACATATCTGTATATATCTACCTACCTACCTACCTTTCTGTATCTATCTACCTACCTACCTATCTCTATCTATCTATCTACCTACCTACCTATCTCTATCTATCTATCTACCTACCTACCTATCTGTATCTATCAATCTACCTACCTACCTATCTCTATCTATCTACCTACCTACCTACCTATCTCTATCTATCAATCTACCTACCTACCTATCTGTATCTATCTACCTACCTACCTATCTCTATCTATCTATCTACCTACCTACCTATCTCTATCTATCAATCTACCTACCTACCTATCTGTATCTATCAATCTACCTACCTACCTATCTCTATCTATCTATCTACCTACCTACCTATCTCTATCTATCTATCAATCTACCTACCTACCTATCTGTATCTATCAATCTACCTACCTATCTATCTCTATCTATCTACCTATCTACCTTCCTATCTCTATCAATCTACCTACCTACCTATCTCTATCTATCTACCTACCTACCTACCTATCTCTATCTATCAATCTACCTACCTAACTATCTGTATCTATCTATCTACCTACCTACATATCTGTATCTATCAACCTACCTACCTACCTTTCTGTATCTATCTACCTACCTACCTATGTCTATCTATCTATCTACCTACCTACCTATCTCTATCTATCTATCTACCTACCTACCTATCTGTATCTATCAATCTACCTACCTACCTATCTCTATCTATCTACCTACCTACCTACCTATCTCTATCTATCAATCTACCTACCTACCCATCTGTATCTATCTACCTACCTACCTATCTCTATCTATCTATCTACCTACCTACCTATCTCTATCTATCTACCTACCTACCTACCTATCTCTATCTATTAATCTACCTACCTACCTATCTGTATCTACCTACCTACCTACCTACCTACCTATAGAGATAGGTAGGTAGGTAGGTAGATAGATACAGATAGGTAGGTAGGTAGGTAGGTATCTATCTATCTGTATCTACCTATCTCTATCTATCTATCTCTATCTACCTACCTATCTCTATCTATCAATCTACCTACCTACCTATCTGTATCTATCTACCTACCTACCTACCTATCTCTATCTATCTATCTACCTACCTACCTATCTCTATCTATCAATCTACCTACCTACCTATCTGTATCTATCAATCTACCTACCTACCTATCTCTATCTATCTATCTACCTACCTACCTATCTCTATCTATCTATCAATCTACCTACCTACCTATCTGTATCTATCAATCTACCTACCTATCTATCTCTATCTATCTACCTATCTACCTACCTATCTCTATCAATCTACCTACCTACCTATCTCTATCTATCTACCTACCTACCTATCTCTATCTATCAATCTACCTACCTACCTATCTGTATCTATCTATCTACCTACCTACATATCTGTATCTATCTACCTACCTACCTACCTTTCTGTATCTATCTACCTACCTACCTATCTCTATCTATCTATCTACCTACCTACCTATCTCTATCTATCTATCTACCTACCTACCTATCTGTATCTATCAATCTACCTACCTACCTATCTCTATCTATCTACCTACCTACCTACCTATCTGTATCTATCAATCTACCTACCTACCTATCTGTATCTATCTACCTACCTACCTATCTCTATCTATCTATCTACCTACCTACCTATCTCTATCTATCTACCTACCTACCTACCTACCTATCTCTATCTATCAATCTACCTATCTGTATCTACCTACCTACCTACCTACCTATAGAGATAGGTAGGTAGGTAGATAGATACAGATAGGTAGGTAGGTAGGTAGGTATCTATCTATCTGTATCTACCTATCTCTATCTATCTATCTCTATCTACCTACCTATCTCTATCTATCAATCTACCTACCTACCTATCTGTATCTATCTACCTACCTACCTACCTTTCTCTATCTATCTATCTACCTACCTACCTACCTATCTCTATCTATCTACCTACCTACCTACCTACCTATCTCTATCTATCAATCTACCTACATACCTATCTGTATCTATCTACCTACCTACCTACCTACCTATCTCTATCTATCTACCTACCTACCTATCTCTATCTATCTACCTACCTACCTACCTATCTCTATCTATCAATCTACCTACCTACCTATCTCTATCTATCTATCTACCTACCTACATATCTGTATCTATCTACCTACCTGCCTACCTATCTGTATCTATCTATCTACCTACCTACCTATCTCTCTCTATCAATCTACCTACCTACCTATCTCTATCAATCTATCTACCTACCTACATATCGGTATCTATATATCTACCTACCTACCTATCTGTATCTATCTATCTACCTATCTACCTATCTCTATCTATCAATCTACCTACCTACCTATCTCTATCTATCTATCTACCTACCTACCTATCTCTATCTATCTATCTACCTACCTACCTATCTGTATGTATCAATCTACCTATCTACCTATCAATATCTATCAATCTACCTACCTACCTATCTCTATCTATCTATCTACCTACCCACCTATCTGTATTTATCTATCTACCTACCTATCTGTATCTATCTACCTAACTACCTACCTATCTCTATCTATCTACCTACCTACCTACCTATCTCTATCTATCAATCTACCTACCTACCTATCTGTATCTATCAATCTACCTACCTACCTATCTCTATCTATCTATCTACCTACCTACATATCTGTATCTATATATCTACCTACCTACCTATCTGTATCTATCTATCTACATATCTACCTATCTCTATCTATCAATCTACCTACCTACCTATCTATATCTATCTATCTACCTACCTACCTATCTCTATCTATCTATCTACCTACCTATCTGTATCTATCTACCTACCTACCTACCTATCTATCTATCTACCTACCTACCTATCTCTATCTATCAATCTACCTACCTACCTATCTCTATCTATCAATCTACCTACCTACCTATCTGTATGTATCTATCTACCTACCTACCTATCTGTATCTATCAATCTACCTACCTACCTATCTCTATCTATCTATCTACCTACCTACATATCTGTATCTATATATCTACCTACCTACCTATCTGTATCTATCTATCTACCTATCTCTATCTATCAATCTACATACCTACCTATCTCTATCTATCAATCTACCTACCTACCTATCTGTATCTATCAATCTACCTACCTACCTATCTCTATCTATCAATCTACCTACCTACTTATCTCTATCTATCTACCTACCAACCTACCTATCTCTATCTATCAATCTACCTACCTACCTATCTCTATCTATCTATCTACCTACCTACCTATCTCTATCTATCTATCTACCTACCTACCTATCTCTATCTATCTATCTACCTACCCACCTATCTGTATTTATCTATCTACCTACCTATCTGTATCTATCTACCTACCTACCTACCTATCTCTATCTATCTACCTACCTACCTATCTCTATCTATCAATCTACCTACCTACCTATCTCTATCTATCTATCTACCTACCCACCTATCTGTATTTATCTATCTACCTACCTATCTGTATCTATCTACCTAACTACCTACCTATCTCTATCTATCTACCTACCTACCTACCTATCTCTATCTATCTATCCACCTACCTACCTATCTCTATCTATCAATCTACCTACCTACCTATCTCTATCTATCAATCTACCTACCTACCTATCTCTATCTATCTATCTACCTACCTACCTATCTGTATCTATCAATCTACCTACCTACCTATCTCTATCTATCTATCTACCTACCTACATATCTGTATCTATATATCTACCTACCTACCTATCTGTATCTATCTATCTACCTACCTACATATCTGTATCTATCTACCTACCTGCCTACCTATCTGTATCTATCTATCTACCTACCTACCTATCTCTCTCTATCAATCTACCTACCTACCTATCTCTATCAATCTATCTACCTACCTACATATCGGTATCTATATATCTACCTACCTACCTATCTGTATCTATCTATCTACCTATCTACCTATCTCTATCTATCAATCTACCTACCTACCTATCTCTATCTATCTATCTACCTACCTACCTATCTCTATCTATCTATCTACCTACCTACCTATCTGTATGTATCAATCTACCTATCTACCTATCAATATCTATCAATCTACCTACCTACCTATCTCTATCTATCTATCTACCTACCCACCTATCTGTATTTATCTATCTACCTACCTATCTGTATCTATCTACCTAACTACCTACCTATCTCTATCTATCTACCTACCTACCTACCTATCTCTATCTATCAATCTACCTACCTACCTATCTGTATCTATCAATCTACCTACCTACCTATCTCTATCTATCTATCTACCTACCTACATATCTGTATCTATATATCTACCTACCTACCTACCTATCTGTATCTATCTATCTACATATCTACCTATCTCTATCTATCAATCTACCTACCTACCTATCTATATCTATCTATCTACCTACCTACCTATCTCTATCTATCTATCTACCTACCTATCTGTATCTATCTACCTACCTACCTACCTATCTATCTATCTACCTACCTACCTATCTCTATCTATCAATCTACCTACCTACCTATCTCTATCTATCAATCTACCTACCTACCTATCTGTATGTATCTATCTACCTACCTACCTATCTGTATCTATCAATCTACCTACCTACCTATCTCTATCTATCTATCTACCTACCTACATATCTGTATCTATATATCTACCTACCTACCTATCTGTATCTATCTATCTACCTATCTCTATCTATCAATCTACATACCTACCTATCTCTATCTATCAATCTACCTACCTACCTATCTGTATCTATCAATCTACCTACCTACCTATCTCTATCTATCAATCTACCTACCTACTTATCTCTATCTATCTACCTACCAACCTACCTATCTCTATCTATCAATCTACCTACCTACCTATCTCTATCTATCTATCTACCTACCTACCTATCTCTATCTATCTATCTACCTAACTACCTATCTCTATCTATCTATCTACCTACCCACCTATCTGTATTTATCTATCTACCTACCTATCTGTATCTATCTACCTACCTACCTACCTATCTATCTATCTACCTACCTACCTATCTCTATCTATCAATCTACCTACCTACCTATCTCTATCTATCAATCTACCTACCTACCTATCTGTATGTATCTATCTACCTACCTACCTATCTGTATCTATCAATCTACCTACCTACCTATCTCTATCTATCTATCTACCTACCTACATATCTGTATCTATATATCTACCTACCTACCTATCTGTATCTATCTATCTACCTATCTCTATCTATCAATCTACATACCTACCTATCTCTATCTATCAATCTACCTACCTACCTATCTGTATCTATCAATCTACCTACCTACCTATCTCTATCTATCAATCTACCTACCTACTTATCTCTATCTATCTACCTACCAACCTACCTATCTCTATCTATCAATCTACCTACCTACCTATCTCTATCTATCTATCTACCTACCTACCTATCTCTATCTATCTATCTACCTACCTACCTATCTCTATCTATCTATCTACCTACCCACCTATCTGTATTTATCTATCTACCTACCTATCTGTATCTATCTACCTACCTACCTACCTATCTCTATCTATCTACCTACCTACCTATCTCTATCTATCAATCTACCTACCTACCTATCTCTATCTATCTATCTACCTACCCACCTATCTGTATTTATCTATCTACCTACCTATCTGTATCTATCTACCTAACTACCTACCTATCTCTATCTATCTACCTACCTACCTACCTATCTCTATCTATCTATCCACCTACCTACCTATCTCTATCTATCAATCTACCTACCTACCTATCTCTATCTATCAATCTACCTACCTACCTATCTCTATCTATCTATCTACCTACCTACCTATCTGTATCTATCAATCTACCTACCTACCTATCTCTATCTATCTATCTACCTACCTACATATCTGTATCTATATATCTACCTACCTACCTATCTGTATCTATCTATCTACCTACCTACATATCTGTATCTATCTACCTACCTGCCTACCTATCTGTATCTATCTATCTACCTACCTACCTATCTCTCTCTATCAATCTACCTACCTACCTATCTCTATCAATCTATCTACCTACCTACATATCGGTATCTATATATCTACCTACCTACCTATCTGTATCTATCTATCTACCTATCTACCTATCTCTATCTATCAATCTACCTACCTACCTATCTCTATCTATCTATCTACCTACCTACCTATCTCTATCTATCTATCTACCTACCTACCTATCTGTATGTATCAATCTACCTATCTACCTATCAATATCTATCAATCTACCTACCTACCTATCTCTATCTATCTATCTACCTACCCACCTATCTGTATTTATCTATCTACCTACCTATCTGTATCTATCTACCTAACTACCTACCTATCTCTATCTATCTACCTACCTACCTACCTATCTCTATCTATCAATCTACCTACCTACCTATCTGTATCTATCAATCTACCTACCTACCTATCTCTATCTATCTATCTACCTACCTACATATCTGTATCTATATATCTACCTACCTACCTACCTATCTGTATCTATCTATCTACATATCTACCTATCTCTATCTATCAATCTACCTACCTACCTATCTATATCTATCTATCTACCTACCTACCTATCTCTATCTATCTATCTACCTACCTATCTGTATCTATCTACCTACCTACCTACCTATCTATCTATCTACCTACCTACCTATCTCTATCTATCAATCTACCTACCTACCTATCTCTATCTATCAATCTACCTACCTACCTATCTGTATGTATCTATCTACCTACCTACCTATCTGTATCTATCAATCTACCTACCTACCTATCTCTATCTATCTATCTACCTACCTACATATCTGTATCTATATATCTACCTACCTACCTATCTGTATCTATCTATCTACCTATCTCTATCTATCAATCTACATACCTACCTATCTCTATCTATCAATCTACCTACCTACCTATCTGTATCTATCAATCTACCTACCTACCTATCTCTATCTATCAATCTACCTACCTACTTATCTCTATCTATCTACCTACCAACCTACCTATCTCTATCTATCAATCTACCTACCTACCTATCTCTATCTATCTATCTACCTACCTACCTATCTCTATCTATCTATCTACCTAACTACCTATCTCTATCTATCTATCTACCTACCCACCTATCTGTATTTATCTATCTACCTACCTATCTGTATCTATCTACCTACCTACCTACCTATCTCTATCTATCTACCTACCTACCTATCTCTATCTATCAATCTACCTACCTACCTATCTCTATCTATCTATCTACCTACCCACCTATCTGTATTTATCTATCTACCTACCTATCTGTATCTATCTACCTAACTACCTACCTATCTCTATCTATCTACCTACATACCTACCTATCTCTATCTATCTATCCACCTACCTACCTATCTCTATCTATCAATCTACCTACCTACCTATCTCTATCTATCAATCTACCTACCTACCTATCTCTATCTATCTATCTACCTACCTACCTATCTGTATCTATCAATCTACCTACCTACCTATCTCTATCTATCTATCTACCTACCTACATATCTGTATCTATATATCTACCTACCTACCTATCTGTATCTATCTATCTACCTATCTACCTATCTCTATCTATCAATCTACATACCTACCTATCTCTATCTATCAATCTACCTACCTACCTATCTGTATCTATCAATCTACCTACCTACCTATCTCTATCTATCAATCTACCTACCTACTTATCTCTATCTATCTATCTACCTACCTACCTATCTCTATCTATCTACCTACCTACCTACCTATCTCTATCTATCAATCTACCTACCTACCTATCTGTATCTATCTACCTATCTACCTACCTATCTCTATCTATCTATCTACCTACCTACCTATCTCTATCTACCTATCTACCTACCTACCTATCTGTATCTATATATCTACCTACCTACCTATCTCTATCTATCTATCTACCTACCTACCTATCTCTATCTATCTATCTATCTACATACCAACCTATCTGTATCTATCTATCTATCTACCTACCTATCTGTATCTATCTACCTATCTACCTACCTATCTCTATCTATCTATCTACCTACCTACATATCTGTATCTATATATCTACCTACCTACCTACCTATCTCTATCTATCTACCTACCTACCTACCTATCTCTATCTATCTACCTACCTACCTATCTCTATCTACGTACCTACCTACCTACCTATCTCTATCTATCAATCTACCTACCTACCTATCTGTATCTATCAATCTACCTACCTACCTATCTCTATCTATCTATCTACCTACCTACCTATCTCTATCTATCTATCAATCTACCTACCTACCTATCTGTATCTATCAATCTACCTACCTATCTATCTCTATCTATCTACCTATCTACCTTCCTATCTCTATCAATCTACCTACCTACCTATCTCTATCTATCTACCTACCTACCTACCTATCTCTATCTATCAATCTACCTACCTACCTATCTGTATCTATCTATCTACCTACCTACATATCTGTATCTATCTACCTACCTACCTACCTTTCTGTATCTATCTACCTACCTACCTATCTCTATCTATCTATCTACCTACCTACCTATCTCTATCTATCTATCTACCTACCTACCTATCTGTATCTATCAATCTACCTACCTACCTATCTCTATCTATCTACCTACCTACCTACCTATCTCTATCTATCAATCTACCTACCTACCCATCTGTATCTATCTACCTACCTACCTATCTCTATCTATCTATCTACCTACCTACCTATCTCTATCTATCTACCTACCTACCTACCTACCTATCTCTATCTATCAATCTACCTACCTACCTATCTGTATCTATCTACCTACCTACCTACCTATAGAGATAGGTAGGTAGATAGATACAGATAGGTAGGTAGGTAGGTAGGTATCTATCTATCTGTATCTACCTATCTCTATCTATCTATCTCTATCTACCTACCTATCTCTATCTATCAATCTACCTACCTACCTATCTGTATCTATCTACCTACCTACCTACCTATCTCTATCTATCTATCTACCTACCTACCTATCTCTATCTATCAATCTACCTACCTACCTATCTGTATCTATCAATCTACCTACCTACCTATCTCTATCTATCTATCTACCTACCTACCTATCTCTATCTATCTATCAATCTACCTACCTACCTATCTGTATCTATCAATCTACCTACCTATCTATCTCTATCTATCTACCTATCTACCTACCTATCTCTATCAATCTACCTACCTACCTATCTCTATCTATCTACCTACCTACCTACCTATCTCTATCTATCAATCTACCTTCCTACCTATCTGTATCTATCTATCTACCTACCTACATATCTGTATCTATCTACCTACCTACCTACCTTTCTGTATCTATCTACCTACCTACCTATCTCTATCTATCTATCTACCTACCTACCTATCTCTATCTATCTATCTACCTACCTACCTATCTGTATCTATCAATCTACCTACCTACCTATCTCTATCTATCTACCTACCTACCTACCTATCTGTATCTATCAATCTACCTACCTACCTATCTGTATCTATCTACCTACCTACCTATCTCTATCTATCTATCTACCTACCTACCTATCTCTATCTATCTACCTACCTACCTACCTACCTATCTCTATCTATCAATCTACCTATCTGTATCTATCTACCTACCTACCTACCTATAGAGATAGGTAGGTAGGTAGGTAGATAGATACAGATAGGTAGGTAGGTAGGTAGGTATCTATCTATCTGTATCTACCTATCTCTATCTATCTATCTCTATCTACCTACCTATCTCTATCTATCAATCTACCTACCTACCTATCTGTATCTATCTACCTACCTACCTACCTTTCTCTATCTATCTATCTACCTACCTACCTACCTATCTCTATCTATCTATCTACCTACCTACCTACCTACCTATCTCTATCTATCAATCTACCTACATACCTATCTGTATCTATCTACCTACCTACCTACCTACCTATCTCTATCTATCTACCTACCTACCTATCTCTATCTATCTACCTACCTACCTACCTATCTCTATCTATCAATCTACCTACCTACCTATCTCTATCTATCTATCTACCTACCTACATATCTGTATCTATCTACCTACCTGCCTACCTATCTGTATCTATCTATCTACCTACCTACCTATCTCTCTCTATCAATCTACCTACCTACCTATCTCTATCAATCTATCTACCTACCTACATATCGGTATCTATATATCTACCTACCTACCTATCTGTATCTATCTATCTACCTATCTACCTATCTCTATCTATCAATCTACCTACCTACCTATCTCTATCTATCTATCTACCTACCTACCTATCTCTATCTATCTATCTACCTACCTACCTATCTGTATGTATCAATCTACCTATCTACCTATCAATATCTATCAATCTACCTACCTACCTATCTCTATCTATCTATCTACCTACCCACCTATCTGTATTTATCTATCTACCTACCTATCTGTATCTATCTACCTAACTACCTACCTATCTCTATCTATCTACCTACCTACCTACCTATCTCTATCTATCAATCTACCTACCTACCTATCTGTATCTATCAATCTACCTACCTACCTATCTCTATCTATCTATCTACCTACCTACATATCTGTATCTATATATCTACCTACCTACCTATCTGTATCTATCTATCTACATATCTACCTATCTCTATCTATCAATCTACCTACCTACCTATCTATATCTATCTATCTACCTACCTACCTATCTCTATCTATCTATCTACCTACCTATCTGTATCTATCTACCTACCTACCTACCTATCTATCTATCTACCTACCTACCTATCTCTATCTATCAATCTACCTACCTACCTATCTCTATCTATCAATCTACCTACCTACCTATCTGTATGTATCTATCTACCTACCTACCTATCTGTATCTATCAATCTACCTACCTACCTATCTCTATCTATCTATCTACCTACCTACATATCTGTATCTATATATCTACCTACCTACCTATCTGTATCTATCTATCTACCTATCTCTATCTATCAATCTACATACCTACCTATCTCTATCTATCAATCTACCTACCTACCTATCTGTATCTATCAATCTACCTACCTACCTATCTCTATCTATCAATCTACCTACCTACTTATCTCTATCTATCTACCTACCAACCTACCTATCTCTATCTATCAATCTACCTACCTACCTATCTCTATCTATCTATCTACCTACCTACCTATCTCTATCTATCTATCTACCTACCTACCTATCTCTATCTATCTACCTACCTACCTACCTACCTATCTCTATCTATCAATCTACCTACCTACCTATTTCTATCTATCTATCTACCTACCCACCTATCTCTATCTATCTATCTACCTACCTACCTATCTCTATCTATCAATCTACCTACCTACCTATCTGTATCTATCTATCTACCTACCTACCTATCTCTATCTATCAATCTACCTACCTACCTATCTCTATCTATCTACCTACCTACCTATCTGTATCTATCTATCTACCTATCTACCTATCTCTATCTATCAATCTACCTACCTACCTATCTCTATCTATCTATCTACCTACCCACCTATCTGTATTTATCTATCTACCTACCTATCTGTATCTATCTACCTACCTACCTACCTATCTCTATCTATCTACCTACCTACCTATCTCTATCTATCAATCTACCTACCTACCTATCTCTATCTATCTATCTACCTACCCACCTATCTGTATTTATCTATCTACCTACCTATCTGTATCTATCTACCTAACTACCTACCTATCTCTATCTATCTATCTACCTACCTACCTACCTATCTCTATCTATCTATCCACCTACCTACCTATCTCTATCTATCAATCTACCTACCTACCTATCTCTATCTATCAATCTACCTACCTACCTATCTCTATCTATCTATCTACCTACCTACCTATCTGTATCTATCAATCTACCTACCTACCTATCTCTATCTATCTATCTACCTACCTACATATCTGTATCTATATATCTACCTACCTACCTATCTGTATCTATCTATCTACCTATCTACCTATCTCTATCTATCAATCTACATACCTACCTATCTCTATCTATCAATCTACCTACCTACCTATCTGTATCTATCAATCTACCTACCTACCTATCTCTATCTATCAATCTACCTACCTACTTATCTCTATCTATCTATCTACCTACCTACCTATCTCTATCTATCTACCTACCTACCTACCTATCTCTATCTATCAATCTACCTACCTACCTATCTGTATCTATCTACCTATCTACCTACCTATCTCTATCTATCTATCTACCTACCTACCTATCTCTATCTACCTATCTACCTACCTACCTATCTGTATCTATATATCTACCTACCTACCTATCTCTATCTATCTATCTACATACCTACCTATCTCTATCTATCTATCTACCTACCAACCTATCTGTATCTATCTATCTACCTACCTACCTATCTGTATCTATCTACCTATCTACCTACCTATCTCTATCTATCTATCTACCTACCTACATATCTGTATCTATATATCTACCTACCTACCTACCTATCTCTATCTATCTACCTACCTACCTACCTATCTCTATCTATCTACCTACCTACCTATCTCTATCTATCTACCTACCTACCTACCTATCTCTATCTATCTACCTACCTACCTATCTCTATCTATCTATCTACCTACCTATCTCTATCTATCTATCTACCTACCTACCTATCTGTATCTATCAATCTACCTACCTACCTATCTCTATCTATCTACCTACCTACCTACCTATCTCTATCTATCAATCTACCTACCTACCTATCTCTATCTATCTACCTACCTACCTATCTCTATCTATCTATCTACCTACCTATCTCTATCTATCTATCTACCTACCTACCTATCTGTATCTATCAATCTACCTACCTACCTATCTCTATCTATCTACCTACCTACCTACCTATCTCTATCTATCAATCTACCTACCTACCTATCTGTATCTATCTACCTATCTACCTACCTATCTCTATCTATCTATCTACCTACCTACCTATCTCTATCTATCTATCTACCTACCTACCTACCTATCTGTATCTATATATCTACCTACCTACCTATCTCTATCTATCTATCTACCTACCTACCTATCTCTATCTATCTATCTACCTACCTACCTACCTATCTCTATCTATCAATCTACCTACCTACCTATCTGTATCTATCTACCTATCTACCTACCTATCTCTATCTATCTATCTACCTACCTACCTATCTCTATCTATCTATCTACCTACCTACCTACCTATCTGTATCTATCTATCTACCTACCTACCCATCTGTATCTATCAATCTACCTACCTACCTATCTCTATCTATCTATCTACCTACCTACATATCTGTATCTATATATCTACCTACCTACCTATCTGTATCTATCTATCTACCTATCTACCTATCAATATCTATCAATCTACCTACCTACCTATCTCTATCTATCTATCTACCTACCCACCTATCTGTATTTATCTATCTACCTACCTATCTGTATCTATCTACCTAACTACCTACCTATCTCTATCTATCTACCTACCTACCTACCTATCTCTATCTATCAATCTACCTACCTACCTATCTGTATCTATCAATCTACCTACCTATCTGTATCTATCTACCTATCTACCTACCTATCTCTATCTATCTATCTACCTACCTACATATCTGTATCTATATATCTACCTACCTACCTACCTATCTCTATCTATCTACCTACCTACCTACCTATCTCTATCTATCTACCTACCTACCTATCTCTATCTATCTACCTACCTACCTACCTACCTATCTCTATCTATCTACCTACCTACCTATCTCTATCTATCTATCTACCTACCTATCTCTATCTACCTATCTACCTACCTACCTATCTCTATCTATCAATCTACCTATCTACCTATCTCTATCTATCAATCTACATACCTACCTATCTCTATCTATCAATCTACCTACCTACCTATCTGTATCTATCTATCTACCTACCTACCTATCTCTATCTATCAATCTACCTACCTACCTATCTGTATCTATCTATCTACCTACCTACCTATCTCTATCTATCAATCTACCTACCTACCTATCTCTATCTATCAATCTACCTACCTACTTATCTCTATCTATCTACCTACCAACCTACCTATCTCTATCTATCAATCTACCTACCTACCTATCTCTATCTATCTATCTACCTACCTACCTATCTCTATCTATCTATCTACCCTACCTACCTATCTCTGTCTATCTACCTACCTACCTACCTATCTCTATCTATCAATCTACCTACCTATCTCTATCTATCTATCTACCTACCTACCTATCTCTATCTATCTATCTACCTACCTACCTATCTCTATCTATCAATCTACCTACCTACCTATCTGTATCTATCTATCTACCTACCTACCTATCTCTATCTATCAATCTACCTACCTACCTATCTCTATCTATCTACCTACCTACCTACCTATCTCTATCTATCAATCTACCTACCTACCTATCTCTATCTATCTATCTACCTACCT